>ONZH01027277.1:0-26774 GCA_900303285.1 Rhinella marina
CGCCACAAAATTTTCCATGAGCCTCTGGCCAGCCCACGGCCTCTTCCTGCCTTTTGCGGTCCTACGCATCCCTCAACATCCCCACTGCTTTACCTGCTAGACATGACACTGGGCCAGGTCGGGTCACTGACATCTCAAGCGCCAACAATTTGGGCATTTTAAGGCTTCTGCATGTGTTTGAGTTGTTTTTACATTTTAAAGAAGACATGTCTGACCACATCTCACACACACACACAATGACAATTAGGGGTGGGGTCTATTTGCTTTCCCCCTTGCCTATGCCATCTGTGGTTGTCATAGGCAACGTGATTTTAAGGGGTGCAGAATTTCATCTTTTTTTTTGTCTAGTTTGGCTTGGGGTCCATGGCAATGTAGAGGAAAGAAGGTTTCCTTGTATGGTCTCACTTTACAGAGAGGTTAGATTGTGTTTGGAGTGTATTGTTGAGAGGCTGTGATAGTGGCGTAATAGTGCGACTTGGGCGCGTTATATGCACCCAGACATGCTTCCCCTGCTGTCCCAGTTGCATTCCAGCAGTGTTGGCATCCTTTTCTGAGGTTCCAGGGTGGACTTGGTGACCTCCAAGTGGTCGAATTGAGATTTCCAAGTGGCGAGCATTTTTTTCCCATAGACTTTAATGGGATTCGATATCCGGTCGAATAGTCGAATTTCGCAGTCTATTCGAATCGAATTTCGAACTTTCGAATATTTCACTACTCGCTCATCTCTATTAGTGGTTAAAGCAGAAAAAGATGTATTAAGGCAATTGTCAACACAATAATCGCCCCAATCCACAATTTGTCTAGTATGCCAGTCAATGGACGGATTATGTTTGCTTAACCACGGTAAACCCAACACCACAGGAGCAGGAAGACCTTCCAACACAAAACATGAAATAAGCTCCTGATGAAATTCACCCACTCTTAATTTGATATCATGCACCATCTGAGACAAACACTTCTGAGAGAGAGGTGCAGAATCAATGGCAAACACAGAAATCCTCTTATCCAAAGAACTTGGTGACAATCCATGCATACGGACAAACTGAGCATCAATCAAGTTCACCCCTGCCCCGCTGTCAATAAACACCTCAATTTTCACAACCTTTGATTCTAGCGCCACCTCGGCAGTCAGGAGAAAACGGGTACTGCAGGATGAAGACAAATGCACATTTTCAGTCTCCCTACCCACTCCACCAAGAGTGAGATGAGAATTCAACGCCCCCTTTTCTTTTCTCTCCTTTAGAGATAGGAAGCATGGACATACATTGATAAAGTGTCCTTTCTGACCACAGAAAAAACACACACCCTTTTTATTACCAAGATGATTGCGGGTGACTACAGAAGTGGCTCCCCCTAATTGCATAGGTTCATCCCCAGACATCAACCTAGGGGAATATTCACCCAAAGTGTCATAGGAAGCTGGTACACTATGTGATAGTACGTCCTGAGAGCGGGGGCCCCTAGATCGCTCTCTCAGGCGCCTATCCATGCGTACAGCAAGAGACATAGCGGCTTCCAAAGACACAGGGGTTTCCTGAAAGGCCAAAGCGTCCTTCAGCCTTTCAGACAAACCTTGACAGAATTGGCTACGTAAAGCCGGATCGTTCCATTCAGTATTGGTCGCCCACCTCCGAAACTCAGAGCAATAAATCTCAACCGGCCGCTCACCCTGACAAAGGTTACGTATCTGGGTCTCCGCCAGGGAGATACGATCCGGGTCATCATAGATAATCCCTAGGGTCTTGAAAAATTCATCTACCGACCGGAGAGACAGCGATCCGGCCGGTAGAGAAAAGGCCCATGACTGCACATCCCCTTTAAGCAGCGAGATGACCACACCAACCTTCTGTTCCTCATTACCAGAAGAATGTGGACGCAGTCTGAAATACAATTTGCACGCCTCCCTAAATAGAACAAAATTATCACATTCCCCAGAAAATCTATCCGGGAGGGGGACCTTAGGCTCCAAACAGGCCTGACACTCAGCACCCCCAGAACCACCAGCCTGTGGTCTCTGAATCTGGTTGCGGATGTCAGCCACCTCCAAGCTGAGTCCCTGCAGCCGTTCAGCCAGTGTAGCAATAGCATCCATGTCAGCACAAAAATGACAGAAATTTTTGTTAGTGGCGGTTTATAATGTCACGCTCGGGTGTGGGGGGAAAAGCCACACCGAGCGTATGAGGGATGGGAACAGACAAAACCAGGGAACTGGTCACCTCCTGCAGGGGACCCTAAGACTAGGCCCTAGCTGGCTACCAGTATGAACTAACCCGGGTGGTAGGAAAGCTCATACACAGGAACCTAATCTGAGTAAACCCTAGAACACCCTGCAGTCTAATGACACAAGAGAGTAACCCGTTCCTCCAAGCAAAAGGAGGAACAGGAGACTCAAACAGGAATAACCAAAGGAAGGGAAAACACTTAACTTTAAGTAGAACTCAGCAACAGGATCTCAGCCGAGATCCACACCACTCTCAACCAGGGATGTAGCAGATATAAACCGCAAGGGATACTGGGAGAGGAAGAGGTAAGTAGGAGACAGCTAATTGCCCAGCGGCAACAGCTGAGGGAAAGGGGTGTGGTGAACAGCACCCAAACCACAGGGAATAGCCTGTCAAACCTGTCACTTAGAAAGCCGCGCAGAACGTCTGATTCCAGACGCAAGACCACTCGTGACACTTCCTTCCTCCTCATAGACCATATGATTGTTCCATTGACCTCATTGAAGGATCCAAATATCCTAAGGGTCATATTTACAATCTATCTGGCCCTGAGCGTCAGGCTATTAAGGAGTATTTGAAGGAGAGTCTGCTTAAGGGGCACATAAGGCCCTCTGTGTTGCCAATGGGGGCAGGTTTCTTTTTTGTCAGTAAAAAGGATGGAGGTTTAAGGCCCTGCATAGATTACAGGGAACTGAATAAGATCATCATTAAGAATCGGTATCCATTGCCTCTCATTCCAGATTTGTTGAACCAGGTACAGGGAGCTTGCTGGTTTTCAAAACTGGATCTAAAAGGGGTCTATAATTTGATTAGAATTAGAGAGGGGGATGAATGGAAGACAGCTTTTAACACTCCAGAGAGTCACTATGAATATCTTGTGATGCCTTTCGGTTTAAGTAATGCACCTGCTGTCTTCCAAAATTTTGTTAAGGATATTTTTAGGCCATTTATCGGTAGATTTATGATCGTTTATATTGACGATATCCTCTTCTTGGCTGATTGGGACTCACATGTCTCTCATATTAGACAAGTGTTGGAGGATTTGCGAAAGAATCAACTATTTGTCAAAGGGGAGAAATGAATTTTTGGTGTCCAAGAGGTTGCCTTCCTGGGTTATATCCTCACTCTGTATTCCTTTAAGATGGACCCTTCCAAGGTGCAGGCGATTCTAGACTGGGTACGGCCTTCCTCCTTGAAAGAGCTCCAACGTTTTCTTGGATTTGCAAATTTGTATCGAAAATGTATTAAAAAATTTTCAGTAGCTGTCAAGCCCCTTATGGATCTGACCCATAAAGGTGCGGATCTCGTTAACTGATCTCCCATAGCGATTGAGGCGTTTGAAGCTCTTAAGAGGTGCTTCACCAACGCTCCAGTTTTGGTCAAACCTGACCAAAATAAACCATTTGTAGTGAAGGTGGACGCTTCTGAGGATGGTGTAGGAGCTGTTCTTTCCCAGGGGTCTCCCACCTTCACTAATTTAAAACCATGTGCCTTCTTCTCGCGTAAATTCTCCCCGGCCTAAAGGAATTACGACATTGGCAATAGAGAACTTTTGGTGATCAAATGGGCTTTTGAAGAATGGCGCCATTTTTTAGAGGGGGCTATGCATCGTGTTACGGTCCTTACGAACCATAAGAACCTGATGTTCCTGGAGTCTGCTAGACGATTGAACCCCAGGCAGGCTAGATGGGCTTTGTTTTTTACCCGTTTTGATTTTTGTGTCACTTTTAGGCCCGGAAGTAAAAATGTCAAGGCCGATGGCTCGGTCTCGAAGCTTCCATGCTTTCCAGCCTCCTGATGTTCCTCCTGAACCCATCTTGCCGACTAATATCATTGTGGCTGCCACTACGTCTGATTTGACCGTTGAAATCTCTGAGGAACAACATCTGGCTCCACCTGATTCTCCCAGAGATAAGTTGTTTGTACCCATTCATCTGCGTTTCCGACTTCTGGATGAGTGCCATAACTCTGTTTTAAGCGGTCATCCAGGTATTAATGCCACTAAAGAACTCGTCTCTAGATTTTATTGGTCGCCTTCGATGTCTAGAGATGTTCAGTCCTTTCTGGCTTCCTGTAGCGTTTGTGCCAGGTCCAAGAATCCAAAGACACGTCCGGTGGGTGAGTTACTTCCCTTACCCGTCCCAGATAGACCGTGGTCACACGTGTCTATGGGTTTTATCACTGACCTGCTGTGCTCTGAGGGTAAGACAGTGGTATGGGTTGTGGTGAATAGGTTCATTAAGATGTGCCACTTCATTCATCTGATCAAATTACCCAATGCCAAGACCTTGGCTTCTTTGTTTATTGACCATATTGTTAAAATACATGGCATTCCTGAAAACATTGTATCTGATAGAGGTGTTCAGTTTATTTCTAAGTTTTGGAGGGCCTTTTGCCATAAGATTAATATTACTTTGTCATTCTCGACGGCCTTCCATCCAGAAACCAACGGTCAGACTGAAAGTCTTAATCAGTCTTTAGAGCAGTACATTAGGTGTTATTTTGCTGATAATCAACTTCTGTGGACTAAGTAGTTATCTCTCGGCGAGTTTGCTATTAATAACCAAATCAATTCTTCATCTGGTGTTTCGCCGTTCTTTTGTAACATGGGGTTCCATCCGCGATTTGGGTTTTTTCCCTCGTCAGTTTCTTTACTTCCAGAGGTTAATCTCGTCACTCAAAAACTGTGCACAGTTTGGGCCCAGGTTTGGTCGAACCTAAAAAAACGCCCAGTAAATTCAGAAGATTAAGGCTGATAAGAAACGTTCGCGAGGTGTTGACTTTAAAGTGGGGGATAGAGTGTGGTTATCTACTAAGAATCTACATTTGAAGGTACCTTGTAATAAGTTTGCGCCACATTTTATTGGTCTATACGAGATTACTCAGGTTATTAATCCGGTGTCCTTTAAGTTTCGCCTACCCGACTCCTTTCGTATACACAATGCTCTCCATAAGTCTCTACTTAAGAACTACGTTGCACCGGTTTGTTCGGATGAGGCAACTCCTTGTCCTGTGGAGGTGGCAGGGCAATTTGAACACGAGATATCGAGAATAATTGATATTAGAAAGGTCCGTAATTCACTTCAATATCTTGTGCATTGGAGGGGGTTTGGTCCGGAAGACAGATCTTGGGTGCCGGCCAACAAAATGCATGCAGACACTCTGATTAAGAGGTCTCATCAGTGTCATCCGGAGAAACCGGCTCCGGTAAGTAAGGGTCCGGTGGCCCCTCGTGAAAGGGGGGCTACTGTCACGGGGAGCTGGCGGCGCGCTTCCTCCGTGCAGCACCGTCGGACTCCCACTGTTGTTCAGGAGCGAGGACGAGATGTGGCAGGGTGGGAAGGACCCAGCGCACGTTCAGTCTCAGCGTCCGGCGTCCTCCCCATCCCCTTGACGACCGGCAGGAGGAGCTTCTGAGCGCTGGCAGGAGGGCCAGTGCTCAGCTATGAATATGTGTGCTATAGGTCACGTGACGCTGGCCACGTCACGTGACCTATCTCTGAGTACTGGCAGGGAAGCCAGCACTTCCTGTTTCAGTTTTGGAATTAGGTCACGTGATGCCGCATTGTGCTAAAGAACAACTGTAAGTGCTGATCCACACAACTGTGCTTGTGGGGCTATTGAATTGTATTTGCATCACTATATGAGCACAGTACAAAACCTCCTCGATCAGATAGGAAATGACTGAATCATAAATCACTATGATGCAGTCAGGAGAGCTGTGGTCAGCCCAGGAGATGCATCTGACACATGGACTGTGTTTCCTGGACCCAGCGCAGTTGTGTGGATCAGAACTTATAGTTGTTCTTTAGAAACAATGTGCTGTAGCTTCCCATATTTTATAAACCAGCCATACAAATAAGATAAAGATTGTGTACAATGGAGATGATTTGTTGTTGCACAGGAGGAGAGGGTTGCGAAGAAATGTGTGTGTGTGTGGGGGGGCATACAAAAATTTGCTGTGGGGCCCAGTCATTCCTAGCTACGCCTCTAATTTGGAGCCCTATTTAAACAGGCAGCCTGCCAGCCACAGTGCTTGTGATTGTGATCCTCTGTGACTTCAGTACTTGGCTTGTGTTTTTCGACTAAGTCTCATCCCTTGGTACTTCGCTCCTTCTCGGTTTTGACTCAGTTCGTTTATTAGACCTTGCTCCTGCTCGCTCCCCTGGTTTTGACGGTACTTCCTGGTTTGACTTCGTCTTGCTGACTATCCGTTATTGTGTCTGTTCTGTCTTTGTTTATTGTTTTCTCCTCGTTGTTCCCCCTCCCTGTACGCCCTAGCACATACCTAGGCTAGGGAACGTCGACTAGTTGCACACGTTTGCCTAGGACGGGCTGTGCAAGTAGGCAGGGTCAGAGGTTGGGGTTAAGCTCAGGGCTGCACATACCCCTGTACTAGTGACAGAACGTGACACTAGCCTGATTTGTGGATTTTTCACCCACATCACCAAAGCACTTGCCTCTTACACGTGGCCTTGCACTTCAATTGTGTTTGTATACTATTAATAGATGAATAGATCAGGATTATAATCTGCAACAGATTAACATTAGGGCATTAGGGACAGGTTAACAAAAATTTATACAAAAGTTTAGTTAGTTTATGTTGTAGATTTGTAGTGCAATTTGGCTGACACTGTTATATAGATTAGAGTTTCCATTTTGTGTGTTTCCATGCCCCACTGTCCCAGGTATGATGTCCTCATTTTGGGGGTATGATGTCCTCCTTTTTGGGATTATAAAAGTGGCCACCCTAAAGGGCACTGTCATTAGGTCTCATGCACAATACCACATTTTGGGTCCGTGTCCGATCTGCATTTTTGCCGATCTCGCAATGATTCATCTCTATGGGGCCGCAAAAAATTCAGATCGCACATGGTGAGTATTTTTAATTTTTTTTTTGCCTGATCTGCAAGTCTGCATTTAGAGGAAAAAGAGATTGGGAGGGGGGCAGCCAGGAATCTGCATGCATTTGGGGGCATGATCTTGGCCTGGCCTGGGTTTATATGAATTGGAGGTCTGTATAAATGTGGGGGGGGGGGGTGATCTGGGATCTGTATGAATTTGAGGGCTGAAGTGAGGTCTGTATGAATTTTAAAGCAGCTTTGGGGTTTAATCTTGGGTCTAATTTGGGGCTGATCTGGGGTTTGTGTGAATTTGGGAAATGATTTGCATTCTAATATGGGGTCTATATAATTTGGGGTCTAATCTGAAGTGGGTATGAATTTTGGGGCTGATTTGAGGTCTAATTGAGGGCTAATGTGAGGTTTGTATGAATCTTTGAAGTGATTTGGGTTCTAAAGTGGAGTCTATATGAATTTGGGGTTTGATCTGGGGTCTGTTTGCTGCACTACATTTAGGGCTTCTAGCAGTCTATTCGAAGGACTGAAGGGACAGCATACCCCACAGCCATTTGATGTTGGGGGGAAAGGGTGCTTTTTAATGTTCACCCTTTTTGCTGATGTTTTTAAAGCCAAAAGCAGTAGTGCATTGAATAAAAAAGTAATAGCACATGTCTTATATACAGTACTTTTTCTCCCTTTATTATTCTCACCTGGATTGGGCTTTAAAAAAAAAAAAATCAACAAGAAACCTGAACGTAATCTGTTTGGAAACCCTGCCCTAGGGTACATCCACATGGTCAGGTTTCTGCATGCAGTTTTGAAAGCAGGAGTGAAAAGAGGAGAAGTAGTCTACGTCCTCTATAATTTCTCTCCTTTTAAAATCCCTCCTGATTTTGGTTTCCGAAACTGCATGTAGAAACTTACCGTGTGGAGTGTAGGATGTGCCTCTGCAGTTGTAAACACAACTAGGTTGGGGGCCCACTCACATGTGTTTGCTCTCCCCCCATACTGAACCCCTAGCTAGTGCACTGCCCTATACTCTCCCTACCACATCTAGATTACTGGCTTTTGACAGATACAGCCAACAGTGCTGAAGGACCTTCCAAAATTCTGTCCCTGATTGGAACACAGGCAGTCCCTCCCTCCCAGAGTCATACAATCCTCCATTTTCATCCTTCTTGTCATTGTTACCGGCCAATTTTCACTGTAAAATGGTGCTGGTGCCGTTTTGTGCAATTTGTTGTGGAATTCGTAACAAAAAAGTATTAATCAAGGTAAAACTTGATCTGCTAGCACTCAGTTAGGTCTCAATTACCTCAATAACCTAGGTGCCATGTGTCATATACTCATCAATTAATACATATTTTGATTAATTTTATATGGATATTTCTTTTTGTCTTTAAGATTATACATTATAGTATATACATAAATTATTATTGAAAAAAAAATTAAAGCATAGTCTATACAAAGTTCAAAAATAGAATGTACGCTACAAGACTGGAAATGCATTAACTTTAACTTTACATTACGGAAAAATATTATAACCTTTGACCTTCAACGGCAACAAAATCTCTTCTACTGTGTGATCTCGGAAAGTCTAAAAATTTGTCCTATGAAGCTTCATGATTGACTCACCTAGTATTTATATGTCATGTCCTTTGTCAGGATTGGACCATAAGCATTGAAAAAGAAAGAATATTGTCTGCCTTTCACTGACATTTGTATGACAGTTGGCAGAAATGAACCGCCTCTTCAGTACAGACAAGCAATTTAAAATGCATTTCACACCCTTTTTAGAATTCACATAATTGCTGCCTTCATATTTTCATCTGATTTGCGTTAGTCATAGTTCAAATTACAAAGTGTGGCTGCCCTAGAGAGACCCTAAAGGTTCATGTTACAAAGTCAGTCGACCCAGTGTCTCCTATTGATGTTGCTGCTGTCTCATGGATTTCTTTAATTAGGATACTTGGGCAATTTTGTAGAATCAAGCAAAATGTCATAGTGAAGGAGGTGATGTTAACGTTTCTGTGTTCTAACTGTGGGGAATTAAGTTGTAAATGTAATGAAATTAACTATAGTTTATAATGAGTACATACAAGAATAAATAATGAGTTTGTATGTTTTTTGTTGCTTTTATTTTGACATTTAAGATCATGAATTAAAAGACAAATTTAAGGTCAAATTTGATCTACTGTAGTCTAAGCAGGGGCATAGCTATAATGGAAGCAGAGGTAATACTTGTATCTGGACCCTGGTATCTTGAGAGACCAATGGTGCCTCTGGACGCAAACACAATTAAGAACCTGGCAGTGCTGGTGAGACGGGGAACCATTGGTTCCCTGCTCCGCCATTCCATTTTCTGTGACATCATTGCGCTGCCTACGATGTTCCACAGGATAGAGCATACAGATTACACACATGAAAAGCAATCAAGCTCATATAGATGAACCCCTGTACCATGAGCCCCAGACTAAAGACCATTAGTGGGTTCACGGTTAGAGGGATTGATAGGGTTGACTTAAGTAGGAGAGGAGGGGACACAATGAAAGTGCTTGCGCAACGGGAGACCAAATGGATTTGGACCCTAGGGACAATGTATCCTGGGGGTCTAAATGATTCTTTGAGCTTCGCTCCATTCCTCTGAGTGCCAAGATAGGAATTTTTGTTCTTAGGTTCTTTTAATCTTCATTTCTTTTTCTCTCTTTTTTTTTTATTATATCTTATTTATTTATATATATTTTCTATTTGCAGATCATTCGGTAGTAGGGAGTCGGGATATGGATATGTCGTTGTCTGTATGTTTACAGTTTCTATCATCAATGCTGGTGTGGATAAGGATGGATATATTGGGAGAAATAATATTATTGAAATGAAAAGATGGAGGAGAATATTTGAATATTGGCTGTATGAATTTATTGGGATATATATTGATTATGTAATATTAAAATATTAACTTTTTTTTTTTTTACATATAATTATGTTTTTTGTCACATATTATGATTTTTAGTTAATGTATTAAATCATGGTGTAATAATTTTTACTTGGTATAATATTATTTTTTTCACGTTAAGTTTTTTTTATTTTTTTTCACTTTAAGTTTTTTCACTAATCATGATTTATTAGTATTTGTAGAAAATCATGTGTAATATTTTTCACTTTTTTGTGTATTGCATTTATTAGTACTTCATTAATTCACGATTCATTATAATGTTTATTTTGTGAAACATTTTGGTTATTCATGTACACATTGGTTAATGGTGGATGCACTGGTGCACTTTAGTATTGCCGTTTTTAATATTTAGCTTTATTTATTATTTTTTTTTTAGTATGAATTGATCTATTTACCCTGTAAGAATACTTCCGGTTTATGTGCGCTGTTTGCGATCATTTGATTTTTTATCACGTGATCGCGATCATTTGTGCAGGCAGGGATGGCGTCTAGGTATCCGGGTTACGCGCGGTCACGTGACTGGCCATCACGTGGCTGTTGCGTACCCGGAAGCCTTCTGTACATTGCAATTACTCCGGAGACGTGCGGTCATGTGACTGGCCACCACGTGACCGCGGCGTTCTTCCGGTATGGACGCTGATCCCTGTTTTGGCGCAAATATACAGGTATTTTAAATTATAAAATTATGTTCTGACTCCATGGATTGGATGATCTGTGCTATATATACTCATCACTAATAAGGAGAGCCATACCCCCAGAGGAAGGCGTGGGGCCGAAACGTACGTTGGGGTGTGTGGCTCTCCTGGACTGACTCTCCCCCCTGTGGGTAAGCGTTATATATTTATGTACATCAGATTATGCTGCTTATCATTTAGATGGTATTTATTCTAGATGCACTGGATTTAATAGAGGAGTTAATTGACATTGTATGTGCTCCCTTTTTTATACTAATAGTGCACCATATGGTTTACATGTATTTGAGATCACAAAATTTGATGCTTTTATTGCCCAATATGTTTATATGGGGGGATGTATTTGGTCTAGGAGAGTCACACTTTTGTTTGTGAAACTCTTCATCTTTACCTCTTTTTTAATGGAAATGTTATGGTATTTTTTCAATAAAGATTATATTTATGAGCCAAATATGACTTGTTGTTGCTTTTTGTAGGTTGTAGATGTTCCACAGGAGCAGGCTCATCAGAAAAGGCAAGTCCTTCATTTCTGAAACGCAGACAGGTGAGTATTATAATACAGTGTGTGTACACTGTATTCAGGGGGCACATAAAAGAGATGCTATACATAAAGGGGGTACATTGAAGATGAAGATGTAATATACATAAAGGGGGCACATATACTAGGCACTATACAGGAATGGGGCACATAGAGGAAGCACTACACATAAAGGGGCCACATAAAAGGGGCTCTATACATAAAGAGGCACATACTGTATAAAAGGTGCTATACATAAAGAGGCACATATGAGAGGCTCTATACATGAAGAGGGCACATATGAAAGGTGCTATACATAAGGGGGTACATATAAGAGGCACTATTGATAAAGGTGGCACAGATAAGATGGATTATATACACAGAGGTCAGAGATAAGAGGTGCTATATACCGTATAAAGGAGCCACATAACAGGCGCTATATACGCAAGGGACACAGATAAGAGGCACTATGTATAAAAGGGGCACATGAGACACATTATATACATAGGTGTTACACATAAGAGACAGGGGGAACTTAAAGAGGACCTTTCGCCGCTCCTGACATGCCTGTTTTAACCCCTTAACGCCGAATGACGGCTTATCCAGTCATGGGCAGGAGCCGCTTGCCGCCCCATGACGGGATAAGCCGTCATGGCATTAAACTGTCACCATGTCTGATGACATGGTGACAGCGCTGAGACCCCGGCTGTTAATTACAGCCAGGGGTCTCAGCTAACCAGCCCGGGACCTATGGGGGCGGTCCCGGGCCAGCGATCGCTGTGATTGGCTAGTCTGGTCAGACTAGCCAATCACAGCCTACGCGTGTGCTAGTTGAAAGGATCTGATCCCCGCAGTCCGAGACTGCGGGGGTCAGATCCTCATAAAATGTTTGCAGACCCCCCCCCGTCCCCTGGCTGTTAAATTTTTAATACATCCCCCCCCCTCCTCGATGTCAGGATGGCCGAGCGGTGAAGCAGAGTATCAGCGTACAGCTGACACTCTGCTTCAAACGGCCGACATCGCTGCTGGCAGCGATGTCGGCCGTTTAACCCCTTCCATGCCGCGGTCCGTAGGGACCACAGTATGGAAAGGGTTAACAGGGCTCCCTCCCTCTCCCATCGGGCGCTGCGGTGCCTGCTCTGGCAGCGCACCGATGGTGTGGGGAGGAGAGAGGGAGGGAGCTCCCTCCCATCGGGACGCTGCTCTGCTGTGGCAGCGTCCCGATGGTTGCCATGGCAACCGGGGACGCTCCCGATGGTTGCCATGGCAACTGGACGCTCCCGATGGTTGCCATGGCAACCGGATGCTTCCGATGGTTACCATGGCAACCGGACGCTTTCGTCCGGCTTGCCATGGTAAAGCTTACTATGAATGAAAATACACTGCTGTACACTATACAGTGTACTGCAGTGTATTGTAAAACACCAGACCCACTGGATCTTCAAGAACCAAGTGGGTCTGAGTCAAAAAGTGTAAAAAAAAAAAGTGTAAAAAAAAATAAAAAAGTAAAAAAAAAATCCCATTTTTCCCCATATAAGCACATGTTAATTGATTAAAAATGAAGAAAATAAAATACCTTAACATATTAGGTATCGCCGCGTCTGTAAAAACCCGCTCTATAAAAATATCACATGACCCAACCCCTCAGGTGAACACCGTAAAAAAAATAAAATAAAAACAGGGTAAAAAAAAGCCATTTTTTTCACTTTACATCACAAAAAGTGTAATACAAAGTGATCAAAAAGGCGTATGCCCCTCAAACTAGCACCAATCTAACCGTCACCTCTTCCCGCAAAAAATGAGCCCCTACCTGAGACAATTGCCCAAAAAATAAAAAAACTACAGCTCTCAGACAATGGAGACACTAAAACATGATTTTTTTGTTTCAAAAATGATATTATTGTGTAAAACTTAAATAAATAAAAAAAACTATACATGTTGGGTATCGCCACGTCCGTAACAACCTGCTCTACAAAAATATCACATTAGTTAACCCCTCAGGTGAACACAGTAATAAAACTAAAATAAAAACAGGGTCAAAAAAGCAATTTTTTGTCACTTTACATCACAAAAAGTGTAATACCAAGCGATCAAAAAGGCATATACCCCTCAAAATAGTACCAATCTAACCGTCACCTCTTCCCGCAAAAAATGAGGCCCTACCTGAGACAATTGCCCAAAAAATAAAAAAGCTACAGCTCTCAGACAATAGAGACACTAAAACACGATTTTGTTGTTTCAAAAATTATATTATTGTGTAAAACTTAAATAAATAAAAAAACTATACATGTTAGGTATTGCCACGTCCGTAACAACCTGCTCTACAAAAATATCACATTAGTTAACCCCTCAGGTGAACACAGTAAAAAAAAAAAAAAAAACTGAGCCAGAACAGCCATTTTTGTTTACCTTGCCTAGCAAAAAGTGTAATCAAAAATCATATGTACCCCAAAATAGTATCAATAACACTGTCACCTTATCCCTTAGTTTCCAAAATATGGGCACTTTTTGGTTGTTTCTACTGTAGGGGTGCATCGGGGGGGCTTCAAATGGGACATGGTGTCTAAAAACCAGTCCAGCAAAATTCGCCCTCCAAAAACCATCTGGCGCACCTTTCCTTCTGCGCTTGCCCATGCACCCATACAGTAGTTTACAATCACATGTGGGGTGTTTCTGTAAATCGCAGAATCAGGGTAATAGTTTTTGAGGTTTTTTTTGCTATTAACTCTTGATGTGTTACAGGAAAAAATTGATTAAATTGGAAAATCTGCAAAAAAAAGTGAAATTTTGAAATGTCATCTCCATTTTCCTTTAAATCTTGTGGAATACATAAAGGGTTAACAAAGTTTGTAAAATTAGTTTTGAAAACCTTGAGGGGTGTAGTTTCTAAAATGGGGTAATTTATGGTGGTTTCTATTATGTTAGCCCCACAAAGTGACTTCAGAACTGAACTGGTGCTTAAAAAAATGGTTTTGGAAAATTTCTTAAAAATTCTAGCCTTCTAACATCCCCAAAAAATAAAATTACATCTACAAAATGATGGCAACATAAAGTAGACATATGGGAAATGTAAAGTAATAACTATTTTGTGAGGAATCACTATCTGCCTTAATAGCAGAGAAATTCAAAGTTTGAAAATTACACATTTTTCCAAATTTTCTGTAAATTTAGGATTTTTTTATAAATAAAGGTGATTTATATTGACTCAAATTTACCACTGTCGTGGAGTACAATATGTCACGAAAAAACAATCTTGGAATCAGTCGAATCGGTGAAAGAATCCCAAAGTTATGAATTAATAAAGTGACACATGGCAGATTTAAAAAATGTGGCTTCGGCATTAAGTGTAAAAGTAGCTTTGGCCTTAAGGGGTTAATAGCTTCATGCATTCCCCATGTAATAACAAGTCTGGAACATCTATTCTTATGTCTGTATGTTGTGCCATTCCTTTATTATTTGCACTAGAAGTTATGAATGAATTACTATTTGTCTTTAGTAAAGGAACAGAGGGGAGGTAACCAGTTGGGTGTGTGTACCTGCACAGTCTGACTCTAGCCAATCAGTGCTGCCATGTTCAGACTGTGCAGATACACACCCCCAACTTGTTACCTCCCCTCTGTTCCCTTACTGAAGACAAATAGCAATTCATTCATAACTTCTAGTACAAATAATAAAGGAATGGCACAACATACAGACATAGGAATAGATGTTCCAGACTTGTTATTACATGGGGAATGCATGGAGCTATTAAAACAGGCATGTCAGGAGTGGTGAAAGGTCCTCTTTAAAAGACACTATATATAAATAAAGGGGGCACCGAGAAGATGTAATATACACTACTCACAAAATGTTTGGGATATTTGGCTTGTGGGTGAAATTTAAAGATGAACCTAAAATGCACTCGAATGTGACCTTCTCTAAACTTTTGAATGCACATGTCCAACTGTTCAGTGTTTTAGTACATTTTGCACAACTTGCTGTTCTCTAATAAGGAGCTTAATGGCAAAATTCACAACAGGTTGTTTGATCCATGAATCACCCAATAAATTTCCTGGTTAAATTAGAATTGATATTTAAATAGTCCTTCTCATCATACTGTTCACATTTTGACATCTTGAGACCAAAACAACACCTAACAACACCTTCATTGTGAACAATACCCTGTGGAACTGGATAATGAATGCAACACAAGAGAGGTGAGAGGTACCCAAGTGTCACATCAGACCATTCGAAACCGTTTTCATCAGTGTGGTTTTCATGCTATACAACCTGCAATGGTACCTGACCACACCACCAGGCACAGTCGCCATTGCTTTGCATGGGCCAGGGAGCATCTATGCTGGATGAGGGACCAGTAGGCCTCAGTGCTGTTCACTGATGAAAGTCGATTCAAGCTGGACAGAAATGATGGCCGCCAATGATTTTGGTGATCAAGGAGAGCACTATGCATCAGCCACAGACAAGCCTTTCGTGTGGTGGTGTTACAGTGTGGGCAGGTGTGTCTAGTCAACACAGAACTGACCTACACTTGTGAATGGTACAGTTACCATACTACTTGAATAACATCATTAATCCAGTCATTGTGCCTCTGCATGAACAACACAGACCTAATTTCATCTTCATGGACGACAATGTGCCAGCTCATCAAGGTCACATCATTAGGGAACGGCTGCTGGAGACTGGTGTACTGCAAATGGAGTGGCCTGCACTTTCTCCAGACCTGAATCCCATTGAAAACCTATAGGATCAGCTGAATTGCCATGTAGGGACTTGTAACTCTGTACCCCAGAACCTCAATGACCTGAGGGCCGCCCTTCAAGAAGAGTGGGATGCCATGCCTCAGCAGACAATGTCGAATGTGGACGTCATTGTCAAACTGTAATTGATGCTCAAGGCAACCTGACAAGTTATTGAGACATTTACATTTTTTGTGGGGGCATACCCACCACTGTTGTTGGCTTTTGGTTCAATAAATTGTTTGAGATGAGACAATCACCATAGCATGCTTCTACTTAAATGTCATAAATGTCAGACTTTCATGATATAGTATCACTGGAGCGAGAACTTTTTATGTTTTCCATACAGTAAATTTCACCCAAAATATCCCTAACCTTTTGTGAGATATATATATATATATATATATATATATATATATACACACACCATATACGGGGGCACAGAGCACGAGGCTCTGTATATGGGTTTCACAGAGTGTGTAGCACTATTTATAGGGGGCATGAAGCATATTATATAGAGGGGACACGGCGCATGTGGCACTACCATCTGGGGCATTGTGTGTGGCACTTCATTTTTCAGGGGGTATAGTATGTGTCATGATTGTATTCAGGGGCACAGTGTATTCTGCTATTATATTTATGGCAATGGAAGAGGAGGTTGTGTTAGTATATAGGATGCCGGATTTGTATCATCATGGTGGCCTTAACTGGATAGAGAAGAACTCTGGAGGAGATGTCAATCACTAAATGCAAATGTTTATTCTGCTACTGATTGATGTAATACAGTACTGTAATCACCTGTATGATCTACAGATGCAGTCGAGCTAAACTTGATGGCTAACGGGTTAAGCAAAAAATGGCACAAAAATGTTAACTCACACTTTCAATGTATTTCAATGGCTTTTGTCACAAGATGGCTCGAGATAAAACTGTGACATGTCTTATCAGAGTTAACAATTTTATCTCAGCTACATCTGAAAATCTTATGATGGGAGGAAGCATTTTTCTATGTAAAACAAGTCCCAACATACCTTTATAACTGTTCTGGCCATTGTTTGAGATGTAGTTTACACTGAAAAAGCTTATATGGTAAGCGCCTGACCTAACCTGATTATCCAAATGGTAACTGTATTAAACTTTTTAAGCTGGTGGTTAGTGATGAGCGAATCTATTCGCTGCTTCATAGATTCGTATAGAACTCTCCATTTTTCCTACTCCGAAACGAATCCGGATTTTTTTCAGATTTGATTCAAATTATTCGTAAATGTTCTTAAAATTTTGACCTCTAATGCTATGTATGCTACGTACGCAACGTAAACATTCTTCTTGCCCCCTCCCCCGGCCCCCCAAAGCGGGAAAATTACGATACACCCCCTCAAGAGTGGGAAAGCGAAGATACGCCCCCTCAGAAGCGGGAAAAAACAGCCTGGCCCACTGGGAAGTAACTATTTGCATGTATAGGGAGTGAAGACTCCTCCCTCATTACTCCGCCCTCCTCTCCAGTTCAAGACAGCGATGAACAAGATCCCAAGTCAGACCACAGCAAACAGCATGGCGAAAGAACTGCGACCCAAGTGGGGAGAGATGGTCTTTGGGGACGAGTATCCCGAACCACCGCTCGCTCCAGAGATCAGAGCGGCACAACTGTGCAAGAGAGTCTCACCAGTTCCTGACTCCATATTCCCCTTGCCGGCTGGTGCGGCAGAGGCGGCTGGATCGTCCACTTCGCCTCCCAGGAAGAGAACAACAACACCTTCCATTCGGCAGAACCCGATTGTGTCAGCATCGGTGATGGCCTACGCCCAGACCCTATGGGAGTACAAGAATGCAGTGGAGGACTGGGTCATCCAAGTACTGGACCATCCAAGGCCGGGAGACCCTACACTGGAGCGGCGAAAGGGAACCGTCCTGTGGTTTTCTGTGGAGCAAGGCTCTGGCTTCCTGGTGGATGATGAGGACAGCAAGGAGTACTTCGTGGGCCGCAGGTCAGTAAAACGGCCGTACCTGCCCCAACCCCGTCACAGCCTGTACGTGGGGAATCAGGTGGAATACACCCCCATGGCATCCCTGAAAGGCCCCTTTGCTACCGGGGTTACTGTATTATCAAGCCCCTGGTCCCTACATCACCACCTGAAGTTTGGCCGGAGGAACCACCAGGCAAAGTACGGGTGCGCTGCCTTCAGGAGTCACCAGATGGCACCCTCCGTTTCAGGGGGAAGCCACAGCCGGAGCCTCTGATCCCTGGACTGCCAGTGCCACCACCATCACAGTCCTTTCAGCTGGGTCAGCAGACGACTTCATCGTTTACCTCCTAGTCCACGGAGAGCCACCAGTACCAACTACCCTGAAAACTAACCTATCACATTTTTTTTTTCATTGTAGAATTCAAGGTGTAATTTTTTTCATTGACCAGCAGAGGGCGCAATGTAATGAAGAGGCTCCACTGCTGAAGAGAAGAAGCCTGAGGAGGAGGAGGTAAGTAGTCTGTGTTTGTTTTCTTGTTTTTTTGTTTGTTTGTTTGTTTTCTATTTTTCAGGATCCTGAATGCTGAGGACTACGTCGGATTCGGTGGATTTTTTAAATAAAGTGGTCAAACAGGGGTCTGGGGGAGTATTTATTTCAATAAAATATTTTATAAGTGTGTGTTTTTTTACAACATTGCAGTTTTAGTAATCATGGCTATCTACAGACGGCCCTGATTACTAATACTGGGCTTAGTGCATGCCGGTATGGCCAGCACTAACCCCAACATCTATTACCCCGGCACCCACCACCACCAGGGGTGTCGGGAAGAGCCGGGTACCCACAGGACCGGACCTTCTAAATTGAGGGTCCGGTTCTGGGGCGGCTGCAGGCTGGTACCATTAGGCTGGGAAGAGCCAAAACATTAGGGTGGGAAGGGTTGTATCTGGCTGGAAAAGGAAAAAAGGGGGGACCCCATGCCATTTTTTAAATTATTTAATTATTTTTGAAAAAAAAAGTGTAGGGTCCCCCCTTTTTTCCTTTTCCAGCCAGATACAACCACCAGCGGCAGCCTGGCACTACCAGGGTGGGAAGGGACACGGTTATTACCAGCCTGCAGCCGCCCCAGAAGCAGACCCTCAATTTAGAAGGTCCGGTCCTGTGGGTACCCGGCTCTTCCCGACACCCCTGGTGGCGGTGGGTGCCGGGGTAATAGATGTTGGGGTTAGTGCTGGCCATACCGGCAAGCACTAAGCCCAGTATTAGTAATCAGGGCCGTCTGTAGATAGCCGTGATTACTAAAACTGAAATGTTGTAAAAAAACACACACACTTATAAAATATTTTATTGAAATAAATATTCCCCCAGACCCCTGTTTGATCATTTTATTTAAAAAATAAAAAAGCTGGTCCGACGTAATCCACCAAATCCGACGTAGTCCTCAACATTCACGATCCTGAAAAATAGAAAACAAACAAAAAAACAAACAAACACAGACCACTTACCTCCTCAGGCTTCTTCTTTGTAGTAGGAGGAAGCTGCCAGGGAAGGTAAGTAGTGTCTCTGTGTGTCTGTCTGTTTGTTTTTTTATTTGGAGCACTTGTGTAAACCAAGCAGGTTTACTCCCATAGACTTCAATGCCAGAGCACCCGAGCGTACGAGCACCACGGTGCTCGATCATCACTACACTTTACCTGTTTGATTACAAAATTACCTCACGTGGATTACAATTGAATTTTGGACTGTGTTCCAGTGTTTTATCATGCCAAGCAGCCACGAGGAGAGACTCAAACGTATATCTGAGCCTTTTATGCTTACAAATGTGAAATTGCACTAAAATGCTTGCATAATTGTCTTTGCTGTATTTTAGCAATAATGTTTTTACTAGGGATGAGCGAACTTTTGAAAAGTTCGGTTCGGTTTGGAGAATTTTTCGTGAAGTTCGGATTCGTACGAACCGAACCTAAAACGAACCTTGCTATAACGGCTGAATAATTGCTGCAACAATAATGGGAGTCTGGTAGGGTATAGTTTCGTTTACTTGCAGTTGCTATTACAATGAAAAAAGTGGAAAAAATCCAAGTGACTTCAACAACGGCGATGCAAAATATACGCATATTTGAGAATTTACACTAATGCGTACGCTAATGCGAACATTCCCGCACAAATAACGAACATACAGTGTAGCATTGTCAAAGGTACGCTAATTAACTGAATAAGTACGCATTAGCGTACGCATACACTGCGTCTGCGAACATTCCTACTCAAGTAACGAACATACAGTGTAGCGTTGTCAAAGGTACGTTACTTAACTGAATATGTACGCATTAGCGTACGCATACACTGCGTCTGCGAACATTCCTACTCAAGTAACGAAAATACAGTGTAGCGTTGTTAAAAGTACGCTACTTAACGGAATACGTACGCATTAGCGTACAAATCTTTAGCATACTATTCGTACGTACGTACGCACGCATCAATGTAGAGGCATAGCGATGGCAAGACGAGCAGCTGCGTTTAGCTCTGATGAGCTGAAATACATGGTCCGTGTTATGGACAGGGAGAATTATGATGGCCCACACTGCCATCAACATGTCCACAAAAAGGAAGTCATAGAGGTGGTGATCCGAGGCCTGCTACATCGGTGTAGGACTGTGCGGACCCCGGGCCAGATACAACGCCGATGGTCGGATCTCAAAATAAAGACCCCAGAGTGGCTAAAGGAGATACGGGAGGAGATAAGAAGGGGTAAGTAACAAAATATTTGAAAAGTAAAATCATGTTAATAAATTAGTGTACTGTATTGTATATATACGAGTCAGGGTTGCCAACTGTCCACAAATTTCTGGACAGGCTGTAAAAATAGGCAACTTTTTTCCTCTGTCCGTGAAAAAAATAGATGTGTCCGTGATTTTTTAGAGGCTGGTGATACTAGATTATTTTGGTGGTAATTATCATCATTTTACAGCTCACAGTAAATGGTGGTAATGAGTTCTGATCAGTATATTGAGCTATAGACCTTTATTACTTTATATTTATCCTTCATTATGGTTTTTAATTTTTTCCTTAAAAAATGTTGTCCATCCATGATTTTGGGATAAGTTGTGCAAAGTTGTCCAGAAAAAAAAAATTGTGGTTGGCAACCCTGATACCAGTGCCAATAATGAAAACCGTATAGAAGGACAACGTGGGCGAGCGTGGTGCGCAGCAGAAATGTTATTTCATGCTAGGACACGCCTCTAACTCCACTCAAACAAGTGAAGGTATTCTCAGATATGTACCCCTTCCCAGTAATTTCCCTTAGGCTACTTTCACATATGTGGTGGTGATCTGGCAGGCTGATCCGCGGTATTTGTCCTGCAAATTCCCGACGTTCTTGCTGGATAGCGGCCGGTTCTGCGCCGTCACCCATTATTGTTGATGGGGCTGGCCGTTCTCCCTTTTGTGTTAGGCAAATGTTGGATCCAGAGAGATCCGTTGGGCTGTTCCCGGCCGTAGCAGCCCACTGGATCTCTCGCGCTAGTATGAAAGTACCCTTAGATATATGCCCCTTCATAGTTAGTGCTTCCTCCTCCTACACACAGACTCAAAGACGTGCTCATGCTGCATCTAATGTGTCTGGAGTGGGCGATATCAAAAATATTCCCACGATAAAGATATTAAGAAATGTATTGCAATAAATAATACCCATTTAGAAGAAAAAAACACTTGGGGCCACAAGGAGAAGACATTATACTGTATGTGGGCAGCCACAAGGAGACATTACACTGGACGTCGGGGAAGGTGAAGGGACTGCTCCCTGCTTACCGTCACCCGTCTCTGCTTCTTATGGATGCAAAGACAGCTGACCACGGGACATAGCCACCCATTCCCGGACTCAGCCGCTAAAATCCTGACAGTCCAGCCTAATCCGGAACGGTTGGGACAGGAGCTATGGTATACTAGTGCATTGTATGTGCAGTATTTATATTTGTTATGTTTGTACCTGCAGAATGGGACACACAGACATCTTTTATTCATTCAACCCTCCCAAGAAATGCCCCCTCCATCAAATATGCATCCCAGATATTCTATGATCCCTTAACTTGAAATGCCCACTCCACATCATATCGCCCTCCTCTCACCCATAATATCTTCATAGTAGTATACAGTGTTATTATTAAAAATGGTCATCATAACAATTGTGTACGGATTTATGTTGCAGAGCAACGTCAGCGACGTCAACGACGTCAAGGCCAGTTGGCCCCGGCAGGACCTGCAGCTTCATGTAAATGTAAACATATTTAATTAATTTTTAATCCAGGCTATGTGGGAGTGAAGCTGCAGTGATATAAGAGCACTAGTGGTTAGGAATGGGATCCAGCCCCAAACTATTCAGATGTATCAACATCAGCAATTACAAATGTTCATTTGAGTTGAATGAAATGCCATTATTTAATGTTTTTTTACAGCTGCTGCACCACAGGGGCCCTCTACCCCGCCTCAACCCCAGCCACAGAGGAGCCCACCTGCCCCTCCAACAGCCCCCAAGGTAGAAGGTAGGTAGACTGCCGAGACTGACCTCTCTAAACCCCCCACCAAACCACCCTCGCAGCCGGCCAATAAAACACCTTAAGTTGGGTAAGGGTCGGTCACAGCTTTATTTTCTTATCTTATTCCAAAACTTCAACTTGTTGACCATAAACACCATAACCCTGAGTATTGAAGCGCTATGCCCCACAGCATCCTGTGGGCAAGTCTGCCTTCTTCTCCATCTGAAATCGTCAACCGACCTCTGCTGTGACTTGAAATGTAAAACACTGAAACAAACCAGAAATGAATCAGAAAAAGTAAAGAAAACTATGAAATAATGGGGAAGGGAGGGTGGGAAGCTTTCAGTGAAGATGCTGGAGAAAGAGGCCGTCCCCCTATCAGGGCCATCCTTTTAACCCCTTAGCCGCTACCACCACCTCAGCCAACCAGAACGCAGGGGTGTTGGTTAAAAGAAACACCCTCTTGCTGATAATTAGAAACAGTGTCCACAAGAGAAACACCCCCACGGGCAGAACCATTTTTTCCCCTTGCTGTAGGCTGAGTTTATTAACCCTTTAATGCACCACCGCTCGTCAGTCATAGACGCCATCACTTCGGCATCTCGGCGTCCGCTAAAATCAAAAGTGTAATTGGTGGAACTTCTGTCTTCAAAATAGAATCTAAATTTATGCTTTATCTTTTGTAGCTCCAACCGTCAGGGAGGCTGAGTTTTCCCCAGGACCCTGGGAGGACCACGCCGTATGGGTGTCTAGTAAGTACAAAGCCATAATTCACATAAGTGAAATATTCTCAAGCACTAGGATCATCAATATGTAAGAAAAAGGTGACATACATCACATAATATTATAGTACATTGGCAATCTCTTTTTAACAAAGCGAGAAACAGCCCTGACCTCACATAGATCCAGAGATCTGCCCCAATTACTCTGCTACATCAAGCTGGTTACTCAAGGGTAGTGTGACTAGTGTCTATTCTGCTGCATGTCAAGACTCCTGTCCATCTCTCCCTATCACAGCTCAGGACAGGAGGCAGTTGAAGATTTAAACTGAGCAAGTGCGGCCTTCTCAGTGAGCAGTTCTAAGAAATAATAAAGAAAAATGGCTCAATAAAGATACATTTCACTGAATAACAGAGTCAGTTCTAGTAGATATACAAAATATTTTATGACATGTGCAGTGACCGGGGTGCCGTGGTTGCTACGGGGGCGACCCTTTCCCCCTCCAGGGCCCTCTAAGGTGATTTTCCTTTATGTCCCAGTGGTAGGAGTGCCAAGGGGTATTTAGGCCACGCAAGTCTTTGGTGGGATTGTCACGGTGTTCTTAACTTGTAAGACGAACAGGCCCCAGGCGGTGGCTCCGGCTGCAATAAATTTACTAGTAGTAGTAATTGAGGGTTGTCAGGTGGGAATGATGACTGATGACTGGTCCAACGTAGTTTTATTAAATGAACTTTGAATGTAGATGACTCAGTTCATCCTTCAGCTTGGTGTCCAGCAAGTGCAGCTATTGCTTATACTTGGCAGATGCTTGGAAATTCAGGTTTCAGGCTTCCTGTTCTAAGCTGAGGTTACCTCCTAAGTCTGGCTTCCCATGTGAGTATTGTAGTGCCTTATTGCAGGCTATATTACTCTGTCTTTAGGGTACAGCAGAGCTGAAGGTGCTCCACTGTCCTGCACATGTCCTCCCTGATCAGGGTACAGGGGACAACTCCCTGACTAAAACTGTCATTTCCTCCTCACTGCAGGAAGTTGGAAGAACTTAACTTCTCTCCAGCAGAGGGGGTCAGAATGGACTAAGGACCGTACCATTCTGGTAAAACTACATCTGAATCTGCCATAGTATTTACTGACACCTGCCGGAACACCAGGTACATTACATGGGAAACAGTTGCATAACATTGAATATAATACATATTAATGCTGGTGATGACATCAATGCACAGAATTACATTTCTAGAGTAGCACACAGATAGAAGCTGGTTACGCAGAGTTGTAACACTACTCTGGGGTGTTACACATGCAACTGCTAAAGTATTCAGATCCAGGTGGTGCTTTTAAATTTTTGAATATTTTTCGTGGGACAACCCCTTTAACTCGATATTACTAATTATATTACTGTTTCCACCCCTACAGATATACCCACAGATTTCGAGGTGGAGGCCATCGTACGACGCTTTGGAGAAAGCTCTATGCTGCCTTCCGCCTCCTACGCAGCCTCCAGCTGGACCACCAGGAGCTGCGACATATGATGGCCGCAAGACTTCAAAGTCCGGCGTAATTTTTTTTTCTTTATTTTTTGTATTTATTTTTTATTTAAAAGTTCTAATGTTCTAAGTTATTATTATTATTATTATTACTTAAATATTTCTTCAGAAACCTGTGTTTTGATTGTTTTTTTAAACCTTTCACCCCTTCCTGACATACTGTGAAAAAATATTGTTAGGAAACATATATTGACTTGTACGTAAGCCGCAAGTGCTGCCACAAATTGCACGGAACAGGCACTCCAATACAACGGGTATAAAGAAGGGCCTCATTCACATTGTGGAACAATTGTTCTTGTCGTGGGACTCATACACTCATAAAGCCTATGCACAAAGTGACAAGTCTGCCCAAAATTACAAGGAACAGGCACTCCGATACACCTTTTATTACACATAAAGGAGGGCATCAGACACACCCGTGAAAAATTAATATTGATGGCCTGCTGGTGAGCAGACCCTTGAAAACATTAGGATTGAGTGCCTGCTGGTGAACAGACCCTTGGAAACATTATGGTTGAGGGCCTACATGAGAAAACAGTGTATCCAATACACCCTAAAAGCGTTCAGCCACTTTCCTGTGGTGGAGTAGCGAAGTTAGGGGAAATCCAGGCCTTGTTCATCTTGATAAGCGTCAACCTCAAAAAACACGCTTGATATTAAACGCTAACGTTAGAGAGGCTGTTTGCCCTGGGTAAAAATTGTGTTTTTAGAGAGGCTGTTGGCCTTCCTTAACAATTGTGGTTAGAGAGGCTGTTTTCCCTGTATAAAAATTGAGTTTAGAGAGGCCGTTGGCCTTCCTTAAAAATTGAGATTAGAGAGGCTGTTGGCCTTCCTTTAAAATTGTGGTTAGAGAGGCTGTTGGTCTTCCTTAAAAATTGTGGTTAGAGATGCCCGTGAAAATTTTTTTTAAAAATTAAAAAAAAAAAAAGCCTGGTGTGGAACAGACCCTTTGAAAAATTATGGTTGAAGGCCTGGTGGTGAATAGACCCTAAAACATTATTTTTGAGGGACTGGTGGTGAACAGACCCTTGAAGACATTATGTTTGAAGACCTGGTGGTGAACAGTCCCTTGAAAACATTATATTTGAGGGACTGGTGGTGAATAGACCCTTGAAAACATTATGGTAGAAGGCCTGGTGTGGAACAGACCATTGAAAACATTATTTTTGATGGCCTGGTGGTGAACAGACCCTTTAAAACATTATTTTTGAGGGCCTGGTGGTGAACCAGCAGGGTTGAGAAGAGACAAGTTGAGGAGGAGGAGGCAGCACTTGATTGCACCCAGTATGTTTCCAAATAGATAATTGACGGTCTAGGGCCTAGTACAGAGAACTGAAGTTGGAAGCTAAGAATATGCACGCTTGTAAAAATCAGTTTTTATACACGACAAAATGTTGATGTTTAGTTCAGCACAGGACAGTCAACGTTAAAAAAAACCTCTAACATTACAGCTAGTCTAGTAGGATACGGATACGGTGAAATAGACAGACAACCTCACCCACAGAATCTATGAGGTAAAGAAAGGACATTTAAAAAGGCACAGATTCAATAAGGCTTTATGCTAGTTCCATTATCCAAAAATACGTGTCCAATTTTCATGAAATAGACACCTCACTGGCACTCGCTTTACAAATTGACGCAACTACTCTGGTGTAAAACCTGTTGAATCTGGGCCTGTGGCTGTTGGCAAGACATATATATATATATATATATATATCTTTGTCCTTGGCACGGGTGCCAGGGATAGAACCGCACGGCTATAGTTCACAAAAGGTGAAATCCCCACTTTATGAAGCATAGTCGTGGGGATTATTTTAGGGATGGTACTGTTCTTGGGGTATGGGTTGAACGGAGCACCGGTGTGAGGCATTAACCTGGTGTGGAGATGTTAAATGGCCAACACACCATGGGCATTAAATTTGTTGATGGGGTTCTGTTTATTTAAATGTATCCGAAATAAGTAGGGGATTTTTAAGGTGATTTTTTTAAAAAATTTGGGGTCTAATGGGGGAAACTTTACTTAATAAGTTAAATTACGGATTTTTACTTTGGGCA
>ONZH01027278.1:0-37180 GCA_900303285.1 Rhinella marina
TTGAAGAGAATAGGGCCCAATACTGATCCCTGTGTTACCCCACTAGTGACAGTGACTCAATCTGAATATGTGCCGTTAATAACCACCCTCTGTTTTCTATCACTGAGCCAGTTACTTACCCACATATAGATATTTTCTCCCAGGCCAAGCATTTTCATTTTATATACTAACCTTTTATGTGGTACCGTGTCAAATGCTTTGGAGAAGTCCAGATATACGACATCCATTGATTCGCCTCGGTCCAGTCTAGAACTTACCTCCTCATAGAAACTGATTAAATTGGTTTGACATGACCGATCCCTCATGAAGCCATGCTGATATGGAGTTATTTGCTTATTTTCATTGAGGTACTCCAAGATAGCATCTCTCAGAAACCGTCAAACAGTTTACCCACAACAGATATTAATCTTACCGGCCTATAGTTTCTGGGCTCTGTTTTTGGACCCTTTTTGAATATTGGCACCACATTTACTATGTGCCAATCCTGTGGAACACTCCCTGTCAGTATAGAGTTCTTAAATATCAGAAATAAGGGTCTGGCGATGACATTACTTAATTCTCCTATGATACGGGGGTGTATGCCATCCGGTCCTGGCGATTTGTCTATTTTAATCTTTTTAAGATGCAGCTCTACTTCTTCCTGGGTCAGACAGGGCATTTTTAATGGGGAATTTACTTGCATGGCTTTATGAGGGATGGGTCATATCAAACCAATTTAATCAGTTTCTATGAGGAGGTAAGTAACTGGCTCAGTGATAGAAAACAGAGGGTGGTTATTAGCGGCACATACTCAGATTGGGTCATTGTCACTAGTGGGGTTCCACAGGGGTCAGTACTGGACCCTATTCTCCTTAATATATTTATTAATGATCTTGTAGTAGGCTTGCACAGTAAAATATCAATTTTTGTGGATGACACTAAACTGTGTAAAGTAATTAACACAGAAGAGGACAGTACACTGCTACAGATGGATCTGGATAGATTGGAGGCTTGGGCAGACAAGTGGCAGATGAGGTTTAGCACTGACAAATATAAGGTTATGCACATAGGAAGGAATAATAAGTCACCAGTACATACTAAATGGTAAAACACTGGGTAACACTGATGGAAAAGGACCTAGGAATTTTAATAAACAGCAAACTAAGCTGTAGAAACCAGTGTCAGACAGCTGCTGCCAAGGCCAATAAAATAATGGGTTGAATCAAAAGGGGCATAGATGCCCATGATGAGAACATAGTCCTGCCACTTTACAAATCACTAGTCAGACCACACATGGAATACTGTGTACAGTTCTGGGCTCCTGTGAACAAGGCAGACATAGCAGCGCTGGAAAGGGTTCAGAGGAGGGCAACTAAAGTAATAACTGGAATGGATGGACTACAGTACCCAGAAAGATCAAAATTAGGGTTGTTCACTTTAGAAAAAAGACGACTGAGGGGAGATTTAATTAGGATTCTTTACGGTAAGAGCAGTGAAACTATGGAACTCTCTGAGTCTGAGGAGGTGGTGATGGTAAAAGAGTACACTAAAAGAGTTCAAGACGGGCCTGGATGTATTTCTGGAAAGTAACAATATTACAGGTTATAGTTACTAAAGATGGGTTGTTGATCCAGGCAGTTATTCTGATTGCCTGATTAGAGTCGGAAAGGAATTTTTTCCCCTAAAGTGGGGAAAATTGGTTTCTACCTCACAGGGGTTTTTTGCCTTCCTCTGGATCAACTTGTAGGATAACAGGCCGAACTGGATGGACAGATGTCTTTTTTTGGCCTTATAAACTATGTTACTATGTTAGATCTCAGTAAAGGACTAAAAGAAAAACCCAGAGTCCGAGCGAATCAGGCATTTACCAAATTGACCCCGGCCTCACTGTCTAAAACAGATTTTGTTTCAGTTTTATTACCTGAAACTACCATAGCTGGCAAAACAAACTCAGACGTTCATATGGAGGAGATGTATACACCGAGGTTGTCATCCAACGCACAACCTGGGGTCAGTAGTTCCGGAGGTTGTTTTCATTTTGGGTGGACAAGCTCCAATTAAATTACCCCTCCATCCACAGAAAAAAAGTCAGGTATCACTTGGAACCAAACTCCAGTTCGGGAAATGTTTTTTTTTATAGTAGAAATGAATTTATGAAGTTATTATGCGAAGTCTCGCAAGACTTCGCGGAGTAAAAACTTCAGCTCATCGGAGCCAATACATTCTAATACTGTACGGAGCTCCGGCTATTAGAACAAAGTTTTATGTGAATCGACTTCGAACGTTTCATCCAAAGTCGATTCGTTCATCCGTAATCGAGAGTATCTCAAAAGAGCCTCCAAATACAGTGGGGAAAAAAAGTATTTAGTCAGCCACCAATTGTGCAAGTTCTCCCACTTAAAAAGATGAGAGGGGCCTGTAATTGACATCATAGGTAGACCTCAACTATGAGAGACAAAATGAGTAAACAAATCCAGAAAATCACATTGTCTGATTTTTAAAGAATTTATTTGCAAATTATGGTGGAAAATAAGTATTTGGTCAATAACAAAAGTTCATCTCAATACTTTGTTTTATATCCTTTGTTGGCAATGACAGAGGTCAAACGTTTTCTGTAAGTCTTGACAAGGTTGGCACACACTGTTGCTGGTATGTTGGCCCATTCCTTCATGCAGATCTCCTCTAGAGCAGTGATGTTTTGAGGCTGTCGCTGGGCAACACGGACTTTCAACTCCCTCCAAAGGTTTTCTATGGGGTTGAGAGCTGGAGACTGGCTAGGCCACTCCAGGACCTTAAAATGCTTCTTACGAAGCCACTCCTTCGTGCTTGGGATCATTGTCATGCTGAAAGACCCAGCCACGTTTCATCTTCAATGCCATTGCTGATGGAAGGAGGTTTGCACTAAAAATCTCACGATACATGGCCCCATTCATTCTTTCATGTATACGGATCTGTTGTCCTAGTCCCTTTGCAGAGGAACAGCCCCAAAGCATGATGTCGCCACCCCCATGCTTCACAGTAGGTATGGTGTTCTTTGGATGCAACTTAGCATTCACTCTCCTCCAAACACGATGAGTTGTTTTTCTACCAAACAGTTCTACTTTGGTTTCATCTGACCATATGACATTCTCCCAATACTCTTCTGGAACATCCAAATGCTCTTCAGACGGGCCAGGGTACTGGCTTAAGCAGGGGGACACTTCTGGCACTGCAGGATCTGAGTCCCTGGCGGCGTAGTGTGTTACTGACGGAAACCTTTGTTACATTGGTCCCAGCTTTTTGCAGGTCATCCACTAGGTCCCCCCGTGTGGTTCTGGGATTTTTGCTCACAGTTCTTGTGATAATTTTGACCCCACGGGGTGAGATCTTGCGTGGAGCCCCTGATGGAGGGAGATTATCAGTGGTCTTGTATTTTATCAGTGTTCTTCTATTTTCTTCACACCAAGCTGCTTGCCTATTGCAGATTCAGTCCTCCCAACCTGGTGCAGGTCTACAATTTTTTTTCTGGTGTCCTTCGACAGCTCTTTGGTCTTCACCATAGTGGAGTTTGGAGTGTGACTGTTTGAGGTTGTGGACAGGTGTCTTTTATACTGCTAACAAGTTCAAACAGATGCCATTACTACAGGTAATGAGTGGAGGACAGAAGAACCTCTTAAAGAAAAAGTTACAGGTCTGTGAGAGCCCGAAATCTTGCTTGTTTGTAGGTGACCAAATACTTATTTCCCACCATAATTTGCAAATAAATTCTTTAAAAATCAGACAATGTGATTTTCTGGATTTGTTTTCTCATTTTGTCTTTCATAGTAGAGGTCTACCTACAGGGGAGCACCCAGGAATTTTTTCTAGGTGGGAGTGCCCATTCCCTAAAGCCCCTCCCAGAAGAGTAAACGTGGCACGCGTAGCGCAAGAAAATAGACCCCGCCCATTATTATAAGCCCCTCCTAAATATAATAGGCCACTCCAAACAAACACTGTACAGCTGAAATGATATTGTTGAGGCCCGGCTCTACACATCATACGGAGAGGGGAGGACGTGTCCTGGCTGCACTGTCTGCTTCACTATACAATAAACAACAGCAGGCTACATACAGCCTGGAAGCTCCTCCACTCTCCTCCCTCCCCAGATCCTGCTCAAGGCCTCTGGTTCCCCCCACCATCTGCCACCCGCCTGTGGCCTGCTGCCCCCCCTTGGTTATCCTCACCCAGCTCTGAATCCTCCTTCTGCAAATGGCAGGAGCCAGAGCATCTCCTCTCCTACATAGTACCACATACCTCTTACATCCAGTGATGTCTCCTGTGATGTAGACATTATCTTTCCTCATCTTCTCCATTCGGACCGCCATGGTGATTTTTCAGCCATCTCTCGTCTCTGCAGAGACAAACAGATATTAGTTTCCCACATTTCCATCATCTTCACATCTTCTGAACACCTCATCCTGCCACCCCCAATACCGTGCCCGCTGTGCTCCCCCATACTATACTGCAGAAACTGTCCCCTGACAAATATTACCACACAGATACTGCCCCCTTCAATAATTATTGGCACACAGTGCTCTAAAAAATAACTGCGCCCAGACACTAATAGTATAAAGATAATGTCCCCCAAAAATGATTGTGGTAAGCTGATACTGTGCCAGGGTGCCCCCCAAAGTAACAGTCCTCCCCAAAATCCCACCAATAGAAATAATTCTCTGCCAGAGCACAATTAGTAGTAATAATGCCCCCATCGTGCCCATACTAGTAATCATGTTCCCCATAGCCCCCAGTAGTACTAAAGCTCACAATAATACCCCCGCTTAGTGCCCGCAGTTGAGCTAATGTCCCCATAATATACAGTACAGACCAAAAGTTTGGACACACCTTCTCATTCAAAGAGTTTTCTGTATTTTCATGAAATGAAAATTGTAGATTCACACTGAAGGCATCAAAACTATGAATTAACACATGTGGAATTATATACTTAACAAAAAAGTGTGAAACAACTGAAAATATGTCTTATATTCTAGGTTCTTCAAAGTAGCCACCCTTTGCTTTGATTACTGCTTTGCACACTCTTGGCATTCTCTTGATGAGCTTCAAGAGGTAGTCACCTGAAATGGTATTCCAACAGTCTTGAAGGAGTTCCCAGAGATGCTTAGCACTTGTTGGCCCTTTTGCCTTCACTCTGCGGTCCAGCTCACCCCAAATCATCTCGATTGGGTTCAGGTCTGGTGACTGTGGAGGCCAGGTCATCTGGCGTAGCACCCCATCTCTCTCCTTCTTGGTCAAATAGCCCTTACACAGCCTGGAGGTGTGTTTGGGGTCATTGTCCTGTTGATAAATAAATGATGGTCCAACTAAACGCAAACCGGATGGAATAGCACAAGATGCTGTGGTAGCCATGCTGGTTCAGTATGCCTTCAATTTTGAAGAAATCCCCAACAGTGTCACCAGCAAAGCACCCCCACACCATCACACCTCCTCCTCCATGCTTCACTTTGGGAACCAGTCATGTAGAGTCCATCAGTTCACCTTTTCTGCGTCGCACAAAGACACGGTGGTTGGAACCAAAGATCTCAAATTTGGACTCATCAGAACAAAGCACAGATTTCCACTGGTCTAATGTCCATTCCTTGTGTTTTTTAGCCCAAACAAGTCTCTTCTGCTTGTCGCCTGTCCTTAGCAGTGGTTTCCTAGCAGCTATTTTACCATGAAGGCCTGCTGCACGCAGTCTCCTCTTAACAGTTGTTGTAGATATGTGTCTGCTGCTAGAACTCTGTGTGGCATTGACCTGGTCTCTAATCTGAGCTGCTGTTAACCTGCGATTTCTGAGGCTGGTGACTCGGATGAACTTATCCTCCGCAGCAGAGATGACTCTTGGTCTTCCTTTCCTGGGGCGGTCCTCATGTGAGCCAGTTTCTTTGTAGCGCTTGATGGTTTTTGCGACTGCACTTGGGGACACTTTCAAAGTTTTCCCAATTTTTCAGACCGACTGACCTTAATTTCTTAAAGTAATGATGGCCTCGTTTTTCTTTACTTAGCTGCTTTTTTCTTGCCATAATACAAATTCTAACAGTCTATTCAGTAGGACTATCAGCTGTGTATCCACCTGACTTCTCCCAACACAACTCATGGTCCCAACCCCATTTATAAGGCAAGAAATCCCACTTATTAAACCTGACAAGGCACACCTGTGAAGTGAAAACCATTTCAGGTGACTACCTCTTGAAGCTCATCAAGAGAATGGCCAAGAGTGTGCAAAGCCAGTATTCAAAGCAAAAGGTGGCTACTTTAACCCCTTCCCGACCGCCGCCGTACATGTACGGCGCAGCGGGCGGTGCGGGGGACATGACGCCCGCTCGCGGGTGCGGCGGGCGTCATGGCCGGCAAGTCTCTGCTGTTTCTAACAGCAGAGACTTGCCGCATCTTACCTCCGTCTGCGGAGACTTCCAGGGCCTTCTTGATGCCCGCCGATCACACGTGATCACGGCATCAGGATGCGGTCTGAACCCGGAAGCCACGCTTCCGGGTGGTGTACAGACGCCCCGATTGGCCAATCGGTGGTGTCTGTACACCATATGAAAACTGTTAATCCTCCTGCTGGTGAGGATTACAGTTTTCAAACTGCAATTCTTATTCTGGCCACTAGATGGCAGGCCAGGATAAGAAATGAGCAATTCATGGTTTTAACTGCATCTAGTAAATCCATGATTGTTCATAAAGAAAAAAAACAAAACACAATAGATCAGATTGATATTTGAGCTTTAAAATAATCACAGAAAAATAAAAAAAAAATGTTAAAAAATATATAAAAAATAAAAAAGATATAAAAGTTCAAATCACCCCCCTTTCCGTATAAGTAAAAAATAAATACCTAAATAACAATAAATATAGACATCATGGGTATCACCGTGACCGAAAACGCCCGTTACTTTTAAAATATTAAAAAAAAAATTTCAATACGGCGAATTGATGTGGCGGAAAAAAAGCGTCCAAATGGCGATTCGCAGTTTTTTGTCCCTTTTTTTTTCTAAAAAAAATTAAATAAAAAGTGATCAAAAAGTCATACACACCCCAGAATGTATCAATAAAAACTTCAGACCGCCCCGCAAAAATGAGCCCCCATACAGCTCTGTACACATTAAATACCAAAAAGTTATAGGGGTCAATATATGACAAGGAAAAAAAAAAAAAAAAAAGGGCAACTTTCTAATTATTTTATCACCATCTAAACGCAGGAAAAACTATACATATTAGGTATTGCCGGATTCGTTACTGACCAGTAGAATGAAAGTAACGGATCAGTTTTAATGCACATCGAATGCTGTAAATAAGAAACCCGTAGAACTGTAGCGGAATAGCGTTTTCTTTGCAATTTCACCCGGTTTGGAATTTTTTTCCCGCTTCCCACTACACCGTATGCAATATTAAATGGTGGCGTTGGAAAGTACAACTTGTCCCGCAAACAACAAGCCCTCATACAGCTATTGAACAGAAAAATAAAAGAGTTATGGCTGTTTGAAGGCAGGAGCGCAAAACGAAATGCAGAACCGAAAAAAGCTCCGGTCGTGAAAGGGTTAAAGAACCTAGAATATAAGACATATTTAGTGTTAATTCATAGTTTTGATGCCTTCAGTGTGAATCTACAATTTTCATAGTCATGAAAATACAGAAAACTCTTTGAATGAGAAGGTGTGTCCAAACTTTTGGTCTGTACTGTCCCCCATAATATGCCAGTAAAAAAAATGCCCCTTCTTAGTGCCCCCAGCGGATGCCCCTATAGTGCTCCTCTCCCCCATAATGTGCCAGCAAAAAATACCCCTTCTTAGTGCCCCCCATTATGTGCCAGTAAAAAATCCCCCTTCTTAGTGCCACCAGATGCCCCACTCCCCCCATAGTGCCCCCAAATAATGGGCCATAGTGCCGCTCTCCCCTATAGTGCCTCCCATAATGTGCCAATAGAAAAATGCCCCTTTAGAGCCACCAGATGCCCCCCCTATTGCCCCCAAATAATGCCCCTATAGTGCTACCAGATGCCCTATAGTGCTCCACTCCCCCATAGTGCCACCAGATGCCCCTTAATACCGCTCTGCCCTTTAGTGCCCCCCATAATGTGCCAATTAAAAAAGGCCCCTTTAGAGACCCCAGATGCCTCCACAGTGCTCCACTCCCCCATACTGCCCTCAAATAATGCCCCTATAGTGCTCCATACCCCTATAGTGCCTCCTATAATGTGCCAGTAAAAAATGCCCCCTTAGTGCCACTAGATGCCATAGTGCCCCCGATAATGTGTCAATAAAAAAATGCCCCTTTAGAACCCGCAGATGCCACCTAGTGCTCCTGTCTCCCATGGTTTCCCCCATAATGTGCCAATAAGAAAAGTCCCCCAGATGCCCCCATAGTGCCACCCCCATAATGTGCCAGTAGGAAATACCCCCTAGATGCCCCCCAAAAAATGGTCCAGTAAGAAATGCCCCCATAATGAGCCAGTAAAAAATGCCCCCAGATGCCTCCCCTAAAATGGGCCAGTAAGAAATGCCCCAGATGCCCCCATATTGCCCCCCAAAATGGGCCAGTCAGAAATGCCCCCCCCCAAAAAAAAATGGGCCAGTAAGAAATGCCCCCAAGATAATCCCACCAAAATGGGCCATAAGGAAATGCTGCCAGATTTCCTCATAGAGCCCCCCAAAATGGGCCAGTGAGAAATGCCCCCATAGTGCCCCCCCAAATGAACCATAAAGAAATGCCCCCAGATGCCCCCTCAAAATGGGTCCTAAAGAAATGCCCCCATGGTGACCCAAAATGGGCTATATAGAAATGCCCCTATAGTGCCACCAAAATGCGCCAAATAGAAATGCCGCCAGATGCCCCCCAAATGGGCCAGTAGCCCTTAGTGTTACCTGGTGCCCCCGGCCCTTATAATGCGCCATCTATATTATAAAAAAAAAAAAACACTAATACTTACCTCCATCAGCAGCGATGAGGTGCAGGCCTCTTCTATATAGAAATGCCCCCAGATGCACCCCCAAATGGGCCATAAAGAAATGCCCCCAGATGCCCCCCAAAATGGGCCCTAAAGAAATGCCCCATAGTGCCACCAAAATGGGCCATATAGAAATGCCCCTATAGTGCCACCAAAATGCGCCAAATAGAAATGCCGCCAGATGCCCCCCAAATGGGCCAGTAGCCCTTAGTGTTACCTGGTGCCCCGGCCCTTATAATGCGCCATCTATATTATAAAAAAAAAAAACACTAATACTTACCTCCATCAGCAGCGATGAGGTGCAGTCCCGCTGCACAGGCATCTGTATCAATGGCGATACAGATGAATATGGAGGTGAGCGCTTCCACAATGGAGGCGCTCATCTCCTACTGCCTCACCACAGCCTCCTCTGTTTAGATCCAGGGCTGCGCCAATTGGTGGCTGACTAAATACTTTTTTTCCCCACTGTACCTTAGTCTGCATGAAAATGAGAGGGGCAACAAGTATAAGCATAAGCACACCTGCACCAGAGTTGATCACGGAGCGTACCAAAAACATACAGTATTTTTTGCTTTATAACTTTTCCCCCCTGGCTGCCTTGACATTCCTAGACGGGCTCCTAACCCGTAAGCCGATCACGTGCCTCGTCCCTGGCTTACTCTGAAATAAGCTTTAGGTAGTGAATAGTGTGGTGGGAGCACTAGTTATCACCACTGACACCTAGGGTAACAACAGGGAAAGGACAAAGAACACAAACAATCCCCAAAGGGAGACAACAAACAGGAGACAATAACAGGAGTGAACCGGAGATCCAACAGCTCCACAGCAACTCCACCAGAGGTTAGACTAGAAGATCTGGAAAGAAGGTCTATATTTGGCAACAAGGGAAGCAGAAAGGGAGAATATATAGTAGCTGGGAGTGGCTGACAGAAAACAGCTGAAAGGAAAAGATACAGATTCCTAAATGGAACAAAAAGGATTGCAAACCTAAGCTCGAAAACCTGGACTGGAATCCATTCCCATCACTAGGTCATGGAACGATCTCTTGAAACCGAGCGAGTGGCCACCCCCTGCAATCCCAGGCACAACAGGGTCAGCGATAGGTCATGACACCTTCGTGACAGTACTCCCCTTTCTACGAGGGGCCACTGCACACTCAGGACCTCTTTCAGGTCTTTCCGGATGAGAAATGTGGAAAGAACGAATTAACCTGCTGGCTTTTACTTCTGACGCTGGCAGCCACATTCTTTCTTCTGGACCGTAAACCCTCCAATGCACCAGTTATTGATACTCAACAATTCTTGCCACCTGAAACTCCAAATTGCCATCGACAATAATTGGAGGGGCGGTATCGGTGATTGTTACCCTCCAGAAATACATCCAGGCTCCTCTTGAACTCTTTTAGTGAACTTACCATCACCACCTCCTCAGACAGAGTTCCATAGTCTCACTGCTCTTACAGTAAAGAATCCTCTTCTATGTTTGTGTACAAACCTTCTTTCCTCCAGACGCAGAGGATGTCCCCTTGTCACAGTCACAGTCCTGGGGATAAATAGATAGATCATGGGAGAGATCTCTGTACTGACCCTTGATATATTTATACATAGTTATTAGATCTCCCCTCAGTCGTCTTTTTTCTAAAGTGAATAAGCCTAATTTTGATAATCTTTCTGGGTACTGTAGTCCACCCATTCCAGTTATTACTTTAGTTGCCCTCCTCTGAACCCTCTCCAGCTCTGCTATGTCTGCCTTGTTCACAGGAGCCCAGAACTGTGCACAGTACTCCATGTGTGATCTGACTAGTGATTTGTAAAGTGGCAGGACTATGTTCTCATCATGGGCATCTATGCCTCTTTTGATGCAACCCATTATCTTATTGGCCTTGGCAGCAGCTGGTTTCTGCAGCTTAGTTTGTTATTTACTAAAATCCCTAGGTCCTTTTCCATGACAGTGTTGCCCAGTGTTTTGCATTATTCCTTCCCATGTGCATAACCTTACATTTGTCAGTGTTAAACCTCATCTGCCACTTCTCTGCCCAAGCCTCCAGTCTATTCAGATCCATCTGTAGCAATGTACTGTCCTCTTCTGTGTTAATTACTTTACACAGTTTAGTGTCATCTGCAAAAATTGATATTTTACTGTGCAAGCCTTCTACAAGATCATTAATAAATATATTGAAGAGAATAGAGCCCAATACTGACCCCTGTCATACCCCGTGGTAGGTGCAACATACTTTTTGAGCAACGATTTATGAAATACATTATGAATTTTCAATGTTTGAGGTAGCTCCAGACAAAATGCTGATAAACCTAGGACCTAATTTCCAAGATGGAACCTTTACATTAATATTTCTAATCCACAACCACACATAGTCATTCACCCCTAGGTATGGCGTTTTATTTCAGCCATACGTTTATATCTGTCTCCCATATTTTTCAAATTGCTTTGAACCTTTCGCCATACAGAAGAGAGTGATGACGTAAACCGTTCTTCCTCAGGGATCCTAGAAGGCTCCCCCTCACTGAGGATGAAAACCATATGCACCAAAAAATGGTGACTTACCAGTTGATTCTTGATGGCGATTGTTTTTAGCAAACTGCAAAAGGTTAGTAAGATGACCATTCCTCCTGATTTTCAGACACAAAACACCTATGGTAGGTCTCTAGGTTTTGGTTGGTGCGTTCGGTCTGGCCGTTCAACTGTGGATGGAAGGCTGAGGAAAAGGACAAATGTACCCCAAGACAAGAACAAAAAGCTCTCCAGAATTTAAAAATAAACTGGATTCCACAATCCGAAACGACATTGGAAGGGACCTCATCAGGGGCGTAGCTAACGGCTCATGGGCCTTGGTGCAAGAGTTAAGCTTGGGCCTCCCTTCCCTCAGTACTTTGCGGCCAGGGGCAGGGAGGCAAATGGAGGCAAAAATTAAACTGGCAACCCCCCATGCCAAATTCTTGACCTAAACCCTTCCCTCCAGCCATAGATGTAACTTGATCAGCATGCATTTTCTGTAATACTGGTGTCTTTTTATGCAGCACAAGGGTCTTTGGGTCCCCTCAGGCTCCTGGGCCCGGTAGCGACTGATACCTCTGCACCCTCTATAGCTACGCCCCTGGACCTCATGAAGCTTCACTATTTCACTGATAAAAACCTGAGCCGGTGTTCTAGCATTTGGCAACGTCGGAAAAGCAATGAAGTGCACCATTTTACTGAACCTGTCTGCTACTACCACAATAACAGTTTTACCCGCAGATACAGGTAGGTCAGTAATAAAATCCATGGACAGGTGTGTCCACGGTCTGTTGGGGAATGACCAGTAGCAACAGAGACCCCACCAGACGAGTATGAGTGACTTTAGCACGTGCACAGTTAGTACAGGTAGACACAAAATCAACTACATCCTGGTGCAACCTCGGCCACCAAAAACGATGAAACAATAGCTCCAAGGTTGCCCTACTACCTGGGTGCCCAGCAAGTGCAGAGTTAGGCCTCATGCACATGAACGTATTTTGTTTCCGTGTCCATTGCATTTTTTTTTTAGGATAGGATGCAGACCCATTCATTTCAATGGGCCCGCAAAAAATGCGGACAGCACGCCATGTGCTATCCGCATCCATATGTCCGTTCCATAGCCCCACAAAAAAAATAGAACATGTCCTATTCTTGTCCATTTTGCGGACAAGGATAGGCATTGTTACAATGGATCTGCATAAATAACGGATGCCATACGGACGTCATCCGTTTTTTTGCGGATCCGCAATGTGCATGCACAAATTTAAGGGCACAAACAACTTTCCTAGGGGAGAGGAGACCAGGGCATCCCCCTGAGCCTCCAACAGCATCCCCATCTGACAGTGTGAGTATAACACAGAGACAACCACCCCCCTTTGTAAAATTGGCACCAGATCATCAACATCACCCCCTCCAGGAAAACTTTGGGATAACGCATCAGCTTTGGTATTTTTTGCCCCCGGACGATAGGTGATAACAAAATTAAACCAGGTAAAAAAACAAACACCACCTACTGTAGCTTGTCTAGGGGTAAGACGTTTACCAGACTCAAAGTATAGGTTTTTATGATCCGTAATCACTGTGACAGGATGAGCTGCCACCTCCAAAAAGTGACGCCATTCCTCAAACGCTAGTATAATAGCTAAAAGTTCCCTGTTATTGCCTATATCATAATTCTTCTTGGCTACCGACAATTTCTTAGAAAAGAAAGCACAAGGATGCAATTTACTTGGAGACGGACCCTGGGACGGTATAGCCCCCACCCCCACCTCCAATGTATCAACCTCCACAATAAAAAATTGAGAAACATCAGGCTGGACCAGTATGGGTGCCGAGGTGAAACTTTCCTTCAGAGAGGAAAAAGCCATTTAGCAGCGTCAGACCATTTAGAAAAATCAGTCCCCTTCTTAGTCATGTCAGTAAGGGGTTTGACAATCGCAGATAGTTCTGAATGAATTTTCTATAGAAATTGGAAAACCCCAAAAAACGCTGCAGAGCTTTTAGGTTCTCAGGAAGATCCCATTCTGGGATTGCACGGACCTTCTCTGGATCTATACAGAACCCCAAAGCTGATAGCAGATACCTCAGAAATTGTACCTCTTGGCTAGTTATCCGATTTAGTTCACGAAAATCTAGGCAAGGATGCAGACCCCCATATTTCTTCTTCACAAAGAAGAACCCTGCAGCCATGGTGAAGAAGAGGGTCTGATATGTCCTTTAGCCAGACTCTTGTAAATATACAGGGTGGGCCATTTATATGGATACACCTAAATAAAATGGGAATGGTTGGTGATATTAACTTCCTGTTTGTGGCACATTAGTATATGGGAGGGGGGAAACTTTTCAAGATGGGTGGTGACCATGGCGGCCATTTTGAAGTTGGCTATTTTGGATCCAACTTTAGTTTTTTCAATGGGAAGAGGGTCATGTGACACATCAAACTTATTGAGAATTTCACAAGAAAAACAGTGGTGTGCTTGGTTTTAACGTAATTTTATTCTTTCATGAGTTATTTACAAGTTTCTGACCACTTATAAAATGTGTTCAAAGTGCTGCCCATTGTGTTGGATTGTCAATGCAACCATCTTCTCCCACTCTTCACAACACCGCAGAAGAATTGCTAGCACAGGCTTCCAGTATCCATAGTTTCAGGTGCTGCACATCTCGTATCTTCACAGCATAGACAATTGCCTTCAGATGATCCCAAAGATAAAAGTCTAAGAGGGTCAGATCGGGAGACCTTGGGGGCCATTCAACTGGCCCACGACGACCAATCCACTTTCCAGGAAACTGTTCATCTAGGAATGCTCGGACCTGACACCCATAATGTGGTATATGGGGTACAAACATAGTGGGGCCATTTTTCATCAATGGAAACCTCAAGGCCACTGGATATGTGAAATTGCTACATGATGATGTGTTTCCCTATTTATGCACTGAAGCTGGCACGTTCCCTGAGTTTTTCCAGCAAGATGGTGCACCACCACATTCTGGGTGTCAGGTCCGAGCATTCCTAGATGTATTCGGCCCCCTGGAACTTTTCAACCTTTTGCCACATTTAAGGCTTCAAACAAAAAGATATAACATTTCAAATTTTTGGTGAAGAATTAACAACAAGTGGGTCACAATTGTGAAGTGGAACGAAATTTATTGGATCATTTAAACTTTTTTTGTAATAATAAAACTGAAAAGTTGGGCGTGCAAAATTATTTGGCCCATTCAGTTCAGAAAACTCACTCCAGAAGTTCATTGAGGATCTCTGAATGATCCAATGTTGTCCTAAATGACTGATGAAGATAAATAGAATCCACCTGTGTGTAATCAAGTCTCCGTATAAATGCACCTGTTCTGTGATAGTCTCAGGGTTCTGTTTAAAGCACAGAGAGCATCATGAAGACCAAGGAACACACCAGGCAGGTCTGTGATACTGTTGTGGAGAAGTTTAAAGCCGGATTTGGATACCAAAAGATTTCCCAAGCTTTAAACATCCCAAGGAGCATTGTGCAAGCGAACATAATGAAATGGAAGGAGTGTCACTAGCCTTGCTGGCTGGATGTAGTTCCGTTTAGCCAGCTTCAGAGTACTAACAAGTACTGGCGTGCGGAGTCTAACTAGCCCCCGGGCATTCACCAGAGCCCGCCGCAAGGCGGGTTGGATTTGCGCGGCCGGGGACTAGCAGGTCGCTTTGCTGTGCGGGAGCAGTGGTACAGCCGAAGACTGGATAGCCAGCAGGCTAGCTGAGACGAGGAAATCTGGAGACAGGATCGCAGGAACAGACACGAGAGCACTAAGAGCTGGAGTACGCTGGAAGACCTGATACTCTGGCATCAGACATGCGCACAGAGCTGCTTTAAATAGGCCTCTGATAGGGATCAGGTGCAGGACTGATGACGGTTTCACAGAAGGTGTAAGAGCTGCAGTACCTGCTGCCAGCCCCTAGATGGGGCGAGAGTACAGTTTCCGCAGATTCTGTGCTATTTGCTGGAATCACCGCAATAGAAGCTTGTGGAGAAACAGACAGCAACGGCCGCGGGGAACAGTCCCGCTGACAGGACGAGTGTAGCGGCGCACTGCGCCCAGACAAGACACGGGGAGAATGAAGTGGCGCACTGCGCCCAGGCGTGACAAGGAGTATCAGACCACTGCAAATCTACCAAGACCCGGCCGTCCCTCTAAACGTTCATCTCAAAGAAGGAGAAGACTGATCAGAGATGCAGCCAAGAGGCCCATGATCACTCTGGATGAACTGCAGAGATCTACAGCTGAGGTGGGAGAGTCTGTCCATAGGACAACAATCAGTCGAACACTTCACAAATCTGGCCTTTATGGAAGAGTGGCAAGAAGAAAGCCATTTCTCAAAGATATCCATAAAAAGTCTTGTTTACAGTTTGCCACAAGCCACCTGGGAGACACACCAAACATGTGGAAGAAGGTCCTCTGGTCAGATGAAACCAAAATCAAACTTTCTGGAAACAATGCAAAACGATATGTTTGGCATAAAACCAACACAGCTCATCACCCTGAACACACCATCCCCACTGTCAAACATGGTGGTGGCAGCATCATGGTTTGGGCCTGCTTTTCATCAGCAGGGACAGGGAAGATGGTTAAAATTGATGGGAAGATGGATGGAGCCAAATACAGTACCATTCTGGATGAAAACCTGTTGGAGTCTGCAAAAGACCTGAGACTAGGAAGACATTTATCTTCCAACAAGACAATGATCCCAAACATAAAGCAAAATCTACAATGGAATGGTTAAAAAATAAACGTATCCATGTCTTAGAATGGCCAAGTCAAAGTCCAGACCTGAATCCAATTGAGAATATTTGGAAAGAGCTGAAAACTGCTGTTCACAAACGCTCTCCATCCAACCTCAAAGAGCTCAAGCTGTTTTGCAAGGAAGAATGAGCAAGAATTTCAGTCTCTAGATGTGCAAAACAGATAGAGACATACCGCAAGCGACTTGCAGCTGTAATCGTAGCAAAAGGTGGCGCAACAAAGTATTAATGCAAGGGGGCCGAATAATTTTGCACGCCCCACTTTTCAGTTTTATGACAAAAAAAGTTTAAATGATCCAATAAATTTCGTTCCTCTTCACAATTGTGACCCACTTGTTGTTGATTCTTCACCAAAAATTTAAAATGTTATATCTTTTTGTTTGAAGCCTGAAATGTGGCCTTTGAAACTTGAAACAATAAACCTCCGCTGACCGATCTTCCTGTTGACGCTGCCGTAATCTAGACTCGGCTAGGGAGACTCGTTCAGGGTCATTGTATGTAAGACCCAGGGCCTCAAAAAACTCACCTACCGACTGTAGGGCCTGGGTACCAGCTGGTAACAAAAAAGCCCAGGATTGAGGATCCCCTTGAAGAAGGGAGATAACAATCCCCACCCACTGTTTCTCATTATCAGAAAATCTGTCTGGGAGAGCAACTTTAGGTTCAGGATTGACCTGGTTACCCATAGCAACTACTTGGCTCGAGGCCTGCTTCAGCTGCTGCTGCTGAAGGACCGATGCACTCAATTCTGTCACTTCAAGAGACAGACCTTGCAACTGCTTTGCCAAAGTAGCAATAGGATCCATAGTGGATGTTAAAAAAAAAATTATTATTTTTTTTCAAAATAAGGGCCAGATATAATATCATGTCTGATATGGCAGGGTTACAGATGTGCAGCGCAGAGGGGAGGGAAGGAGAGTACGCTTTCACTAAGAGGGAGGAGTGGTGACCCCTAACTCACCTAGCATTGGCACCTGGCTGCCTTGATGTCCCTAGATGGGCTGCTTACCCGTACACTGATCACGTGCCTCATCCCTGGCTTACCCTGAAATAATCCCTATGTAGTGAATAGGGCGGTGGAGCACTAGTCCTCACTGACACCTAGGGTAACAACAGGGAAAGGACAAACACAATAAACAATCCCCGAAGGGAGAGAACAGCAACAGGAGAGAACCAGAGATCTGACAGCACCAGTTCCACAGCAACTCCAACTCCACCAGAGGTCAGAATAGAAGATCTGGAAAGAAGGTCTATATTTGGCAACAAGGGAAGCAGAAAGGGAGAATATATAGTAGCTGGGAGTGGCTGACAGAGAACAGCTCAAAGGAAAAGCTACAGAATCGAAATCCATTCCCACCACTAGGTCATGGAGCGATCTCTTGAAACTGAGCGAGTATCCAGCCACTGAGAACTTCTGACCCCAGACACAACAGGGTCAGCGATAGGTTGTGACACCCTCATGACACCTACCTTTGAATCCCATCTGTATTACATTGGGTGGTAATAGCACATCTACTGGTGGTTTAGTGTATTTTTTCTCATTTATAGTTTCTATGCATTGTGGGAAAGTTCCTGGTGCATCGTGCGAAATTTTTGGTGCATGTGAGTCCCGTTCACAATATGAGTAGCAGCCATCTTACTTCAGTGTGAGAAGCCACACTCTATGACTTGTTTTCTAACTTAGTTTAGTGCTAACAGCTTGTTTCAAGCGTATTCGGTAAGAACACTATGTTTTATAATCCTGTGATTCATTATGTGTTTGCTGTATTAGATAGCACATTGTCAGCGTGCGTTATTACATACCTCCAGGGGCGGACACAGACAGCAGAGGGCCCCTGTGCAAGATATGTGTCGCCCCCCTCCCCCCCCCCCCGCCTTTCCCAAACCAAATTCTCAACCTAACCTAAGGTGTCCTAACATTACATACAGCAATACAAAACATATAGGGTAAGGCTACTTTCACACATGCAGCACTAGGCTCCAGCCACCTGATTTGGCAGAGAATGCAAGAAATTGGCCAGACACAAACTCAGGCATGCAGCAGTTTGTGTCCCGCTGATTCTCGGCATTTTTGCAAGATTGTGGCCGGATCTCTGCCTGACCCCATTATAGTTAATGGGGCCGGCGGGCATTCTGCTTCCAGCAGTGCAGAAACACTGCAGAAACAGTCCCCCTGCAAATACTACCGCTCTCAGTAATTATTGGCACACAGTACCCTAAAAAATGACTGCACCCAGGAAATAGTATCCTTGACACTAAATTATAACCAAAATGTTCCCCAAAAATAACTGTGATAAGCTGATACTGTGCTCCCCACCGTAATAGTGCTCCCAACAATAGTCCCAACAATAGAAATAATTAGTGCCCCCGGCCAGCCAATGTCCCCATAGTGCCCTCATGTGTGCCAATGCCCCCTACAATGTGCCCAAAAAACCCTCTTAGTGCCCCTATACAATGACCCCAATAGTGCTCCTCCCCCCCCTTTCTCCATAGTGCCCCCTATGTCTGCCATACTGTGCTAAAGTATATGAGGATAATATAGTGCATCGACTGATGAGAACAAGCTCAGAAGATCAGACTATACAGAGCACACCATTATCCACGCAGAGCCTGCATATGGATATAGCAGCAGTCCCCTAAACAGTCGCACTGAATATCGGACTATACGAAGCCCGCCATTATCCACACAGAACAAGCATACGGATATCGTAGCAGTCTCCTAACAGTCGCACATGTCTCAAAGTCAAGCATTTTCAGTCAAGACAAGATCCGTGACAAGTGGGTCTAACAGGATATCGTGGGAGAAGCTGCTGCCATTGCCTGCGCAAAAGCGGAAGCCAGCTTCAAAGAACAAGGAATACAGATAAAGCTTAGAGAAGCTTCCCTGAGTATGGAGAAAGAGTGCCTTGTAGCAACTCTTGAATCAGAACTGTACTACACAGGTTGGACTAAACCCAAGACTTCCAACAGGTCACTACACCACACACGTACTCGGACAATACACACCAGCCGGATCAAGCCACAATGGACTTTTAAAGTTCAGCGATCATGCTGAGGACTACCGGGCTTGGTGAACTTCCTTCAAAAATGCCACCAGAGGCAGAGGTCTATCCTTGTAGTGAGGAACAGGATCTCCTGGTAAAATGGCTTGGAAGTGAGTCTACCCAACACACTAAAAGAATCAGAGACATCAATGTAAATTATCGAGATGCTGGTCTCAAAAAGGTCTGGGATAGACTTGATGAGGTCTACAGCTCAGCTGAGGTCATAGAAAGTGCCTTATTTAAGTGAATCGAGAACTTTCTTAAAAAAGTGAACAAAGGCTATTCAAAGTTTACGAAGTTAAATTATTTATTAATGGAGTTGAGTGTAGCAAAGGCAGAAGGAGATCTGGTGGGACTGACGTTTCTTGACTTTGCAAGAGGTGTAAACCCCATAGTTCAGAAGTTCCCACACAATCTGCTAGAGAAGTGGGTCATGCATAGGGCCGGGCTGGGACTAAAAAGCAGCCCTGGCACAGACCCTCTGCCAGCCCACATAAAAATTGCCATTTTCACAACACTGGAGTATGTCAGTAAGGGTGGGTTCACACTGAAAGCATATGCGTTTTCACCAAAACGCATGCGTTTGGTTGATAGAAACATGTGTTTAGCGTTGTTAATCATTATCATTAATATTACAACGCTAAACACGTTTCTATCAACCAAACGCATGCGTTTTGGTGAAAACGCATATGCGTTTAGCGTTGCGTTTTGCCTGATGCCTTTCAAAATGCATCACCAAAATGCAACGTGTGAACCCACCCTTAGGGTAAACTGACTGAGCTACATTTGCAATCAATTAGAAATACCTGGAGTGTGTGGTTTCACTGAACCCCTTTGTGTTTATTAATTCTGTTACACCAAGAATATCGGGGTGAAGACACAAGACACGAGTCTGCTGCTGGTTTTCCACAGCTCAAATTGACATACTGTGGCTTGAAATCTCGCAGTGCAGGTCACTTTGTGCTGCGTTTTTTTGCAGCATGATGATACATCATAGCAGGTTAGCCACTGGGCATGTCCAAGACAGCTGATCGATTGTGAGCTCTGTTGGAATGCATCTTATAACAGCCATATATGGAATTAGGGCCAATTCACATTTTTTTGCATCAGTTATTTTAAACTAAAACCAGCTGTAGTCGAACACACAGAACAGGTGCAAGTCTTTCCATTATACCTTATCTCTGTGTACTCTTCACACCTGGTTTTGGTTAAAAAAAAACTGATGCAAATAACTGATGGAAAAATGGAGATGTGAACTGGCCCTTAGCCTGCTATTGTGCCGGCATGTATTTACTATATTTCTGCATAACTATCGCAGCAATGTACTGTATCTAGAACTTGCCAGCAAAATTAATGCAACAAAAGGAGTCATGATAAACATACCAGCTCACTGTGCGCCCACCAGACCTCAGATCAGCCCACTGTGCCCCCATCAGATCTCAGATCAACAGAATGTGCCCCCATCAGACCTCAGATCAGCAGAATGTGCCCCCAACAGACCTCAGATCAACAGAATGTGCCCCCATCAGACCTCAGATCAGCAGAATGTGCCCCCATCAAACCTCAGATCATCAGAATGTGCCCCCATCAAACCTCAGATCATCAGAATGTGCCCCCATCAGACCTCAGATCAGCAGAATGTGCCCCCATCAGACCTCATATCAGCCTACTGTGACCCCATCAGACCTCAGATCAACAGAATGTGCCCCCATCAGACCTCAGATCAGCTTAATGTGCCCCCATCAGACCTCAGATCTGCGTATTGTGCCCCCATCAGACCTCAGATCAGCGTATTGTGCCCCCATCAGACCTCAGATCAGCAGAATGTGCCCCCATCAGACCTCAGATCAGCAGAATGTGCCCCCATCAGACCTTAGATCAGCCCACCCAGCCACATAAGGTTAAAATAAAAACCTTTCTTATCTGTCCTGCGCTGCGGCTGCCCTCTAGTCCGGCGCTCCACTCTCTTCCCTGGCCGGCGCGCACTATGACCTGATGCTGCGTATTTTAATCTTATGTGGCTGGGTGGGCTGATCTGAGGTCTGATGGGGGTCCCTACATACAAGTGAGGGCTTCCATAATGGAAGCGCTCACTTGTATTTGCCTTATTTACATATTTAAAGGGCCCACCCAATATTTACGCTGGGTGGCCCACTTTTTCAAAATATCGTATGGCCCACCGGGCAAATGCCCGGTCCGGAAGATGGCCAGGTTGGGCCTGGTCATGCATGGTTCTTGGTATAAACAGACTTGCAATGTACTATTTCCTCCATTTATAAACTATGTTACTATGTTACTAATGTGTTTGTAGATTTTGTCACTGAACAAGCAAAAATTAGATATAATCCTATATCTATTAATGTGTCTTCCACAGTTTCAGTCTATAAAGAGTTCAGCTCCTGTCCAGGAGGAGATAAACCCAAGGACTTGAGCAGACAGTGTCCCTTACATAGGAAGCCACATTCCCTACTTAAAGGGGTTGTCTCACTTCAGCAAATAGCTTTTATTATGTAGAGGAAGTTAATACTAGGTGCTTACTAATGTATTGTTATTATCCATATTGCTTTCTTTGCTGGCTGGAGCCATTTTCCATCACATTATAGTGTTCGTTTCCATGGTTACAACCTGCTTGTAATGTGCTTGCACATTATAGAAGAAAGCGTTGGCCGCTCTGGAGGTCAGGTCTGTGAGAGTGGGCGTAGGCCAGTGCTTTTTCCTATAGTGTGCAAGCACAGCCACCTCTGCTGGATTAAAGGGCATACTCATGGAAATGAGCAGGATATAATGTGATGGAAAGCCGGAATTAGACTTACCGGTAATTCATTTTCCATGAAGCCACCATGACGGCAGAGAATGAGAGATGACCCCTGACCTTCTGTAGGGGCAGGAAAACAGAGAAGCGGTTAATAGCCCCCTCCCACCACCAACACCAGTGTTTTACTGATCACCGTTTCCGGCTTTCCATTTCACCACCATGACGGCAGAGAATGAGATCTAACAGATCACTATTAAGGGGGGGCTACAGCTTGCAAAACCTTCCTTCCAAAAGAAAGGTCAGCAGAAGCCGATAAATCTAGCCTGTAATGCTTTACAAATGTATTAAGATTAGACCAGGTTGCTGCCCTACAAATCTGCTCTAGGGAAGCACCCGCCATTTCCGCATAGGAGGAAGATACTGCACGAGTAGAGTGCGCATGTACGTTAATGGGACAGGCCAGGTCTTGGAATTCATAAGAGAGACTGATGGTTTGTTTAATCCACCTGGCAATAGACGATTTTGACACAGCCTTCCCTTTATTTTTTCCCCCAAACTGTATTAGAAGATTGTCAGAACACCTAAACTTTTTTGTGACCTCCAGGTATTTAAGGACAGCTCTCCTGACATCTAAGGAGTAGAACTGTTTCTCTTTATCATTTTTAGGGTTATTGCAAAAGGACGGAAGAATGATTTCCTGATTTTTGTGAAAATCTGAAACGACTTTAGGTAGAAAACCTGGATCAAGACTAAGAACTATCCTGTCATCTTTAACGGAAAGATAGGGTTCACGAATAGAAATAGCCTATATTTCTCCCAGACGTCTAGCAGAAGAAATGGCTATGAGGAAGGCTGTTTTTAAAGTTAGGTTTTTTAAATAACACTTTTCTAGAGGCTCAAAAGGTGCTTTAGTTAGACCCACTAGTACTGTATTAAGATCCCAAGCTGGAATTCTGGATTTAATCTTAGGTTTGAGTCTAGATGCACCCTTAATAAATCTTCTAATCCACCTATGACTGGCAAGGTCAGAGTCGTAGAAGGCACTGAGCGCCGAGATCTGAACTTTTAAGGTGGAAGGCCTTAATCCCATTTCAAGCCCCTTTTGCAGAAAGTCCAGGATCTTGTTAATATTTGGGTAATCTGGTGAAGTCTCACCGGACCAAGATCAGAATCTCCTCCAAATTTTGAGGTAAATCGCCGAAGTCACAGGCTTTCTGCTAGCTTTTAGAGTGACGATTACACTGTCTGACAAGCCTCTGTTTTTTAGAATGTCGGTTTCAGGATCCAGGCCGTCAATTTGAAAAACTCCGGAGCCGGATGCAGGACCGGTCCCTGCGATAGAATGTCCCTTCTTTGAGGGAGGATCCATGGTTCTTGTACTGATAGCCTCTTTAGTAACGAGAACCAGCTTCTTTTTGGCCAGAATGGAGTGATCAGAATTAAAGTTGCCTTGTCTGTTACTGTCTTCTGAATTACTTTGGGAATCAGGTGGAAAGGTGGAAAGGCATAGGCTAGATCCCAGTTCCACCTTTGAGCGAATGCATCTACCACCCATGGAAGATCTCTCGGGTTTAGTGAGCAAAAGGTTGCGATTTTTGCATTTTTCTTTGAGGCAAAAAGATCGATGTGAGGAAGACCCCACTTCTGAACAATCCGATCGAAAATGTCCATGTTTAATGACCATTTGCCCTGGTCTATTGTTCGACTGCTTAGATAGTCTGCAACCATATTTATTTAGTGAGCAAAAGGTTGCGATTTTTGCATTTTTCTTTGAGGCAAAAAGATCGATGTGAGGAAGACCCCACTTCTGAACAATTCGATCGAAAATGTCCATGTTTAATGACCATTCGCCCTGGTCTATTGTTCGACTGCTTAGATAGTCTGCAACCATATTTTGGCTGCCTTTTAGGTGAACTGCAGACAAGGATTTTACCGTAGATTCTGCCCATAAGAAGATTTTGTTTGATAGGTAGATTAGACCTCTGGATCTTGTACCCCCCTGACGTTTGATGTATGATACTGTGGTGACGTTGTCTGAGAGAACTCTTACGTGATGACCCTGTAGCATAGGGGAAGCTGCTCTCACCATCTCCCAAACCGCCCTGAGCTCTCGATAGTTGGAAGACTGAAGGGAGATTTCTTTGGACTAAACCCCTTGAAAAAATTTGTTTTTTATGCTGGAGCCCCAGCCGTAGCCGCTCGCATCTGTCTGAATCATAATGCAAGGTTCCTTTTGCCAATCCATCCCTTTTGATAGATTTTTTGGGGAGAGCCACCATCTGAGCGAGTGTTTTACCTGTTGAGGTATTTGGAATTTGAAGTCTAAGGATGTTTGACGTCTGTCCCATTTCCTTAGAATCCAGGATTGTAATGGAACTGACACCATGGAACTGCTGTTATGCATGCCGTCATTAGACCCAGAAGACTCATGCTCCTTCTGATGGAACAACTTTTCATTTTCCGAAATTGTTGAACTTTGAGGCCTATGGTTTTTATTCTGTCCCCCGGAAGAAAAGACATTTGTTGTTTTGCGTCCAGAATAATCCCCAAGAATTTTATCCTTGGACTGGGGAGAAGACATGATTTTTTTATATTTACTATCCATCCTAGATCTTTTAGGATAGAAAGGAACCTGTGAAGATCTGTTTCCATCTGATTTTCTGAGAGAGCCACTAGGAGGAAGTCGTCTAAATATGGAACTATAACTAGGCCTTCTTTTCTTAAAAAAGCTACCATCTCCACCACTAGCTTCGTGAAAACCCTTGGAGCAGATGATATCCCGAATGGGAGGGCCGTAAACTGGAAATGATGTATTTCTCCCACCTGATTCTTTATTGCAAATCTTAGAAATGCCTGGGAGGATTCCTTGATTGGGACGTGATATTAAGCGTCCTTTAGGTCGACTGAGCATAGCAACGCTTCCGGATGTATCAAAGGAATTGTGGAATTGATGGATTCCATCTTGAATTTCCTGTAGACTATGTGAGTGTTTAGGTCTTTTAGGTTTATTATTGTCCGAAAGGACCCCCCTGGTTTTTTTTACTAAAAAGAGGGTCGAGTAGTAACCCAGACCTCTTTGCGTTTGAGGGATTGGAACCACTACACCTGCTTTCAGGAGATCCTGAATACCCATCCAGATTTTGTTTTGAATAGACCGAGATCTGTGAGTAGTTATCTGGAAATGATTTGGAGGAAGCGAAGAGAATTCGATTTTGTAACCTTCCTTTATTATTTTTAAGGCCCAAGGATTTGAAGTCACAACTTGCCATTGAGGAAGGAAATCTCCTAGTCTTCCCCCAACCATGGCGTCATTGTTTGTCAGCGTTTTTGTTTTGTGGGTTGAGTAGGAAACCTCTACCTCTGCCGCCCTTATGATAGCTCCACTGCCCCATCTTCCCTTTACCCCTGTAGGATCTTTCCTGGGAATTAAAGGGATGAAAGGAAAACTTCTTCCTCTGGGGTTTTTCCTCCGGGAACCTCTTCTTTTTATTGGTGGCCTTTTCAAGTATTTTGTCCAACACTGGACCAAAAACGTACTCTCCCGAGAAGGCAATGGAGCAGAGCTTCATTTTGGAAGTTTTATCTCCACCCCAGGACTTCATCCATAAAGCCCTTCTTGCTGCGTTGGATAAAGCAGCATCTTTGGCTGAAAATCTCACTGTCTCTGCGGAGGCGTCTGCTAAGAAAGCCATGGCTGATCTAAGCAGAGGGATGGACTCTAATATCTCCTCCCTAGGTGTTTTATTCTTGACATGATTTTCTAGCTCGTTAAGCCAGAAATACATCGCCCTAGCCACCGAAGTTGCAGATATGTTGGTTTTAAGACTAAACATCGCCGCCTCCCAGGATTTACGTAATAAGCTGTCTGCCTTTCTTTCCATGGGATTTCTTAACTGAGACGAGTCCTCAAAGGGGAGAGATGTTTTTTTATTTACTTTTGCCACTTGGACATCAATTTTAGGGATCTCATCAAAGATTTTACATACTGAGGGATCGAATAATAATCTGCTCTTAAACTCCCTTGAAATGCCCAATCTTTTCTCTGGCTCAGCCCATTCATCCAAAACCATTTCTCTTATGTTTTCGTTAATGGGAAATACACGAGAGCGTTTAGATCTCAAACCGCCAAACATCTCCTCCTGAATTGAATGGGGTTTCTGAACATCTTCAATACCCATCGTATCTCTAACGGCCTTAAGGAGATCATTAATCTCCGAAGATGAAATGAAAAATTTTCTTGACTCCTCTATAATCTCTCCTTCTGATAGCAACTCCTCATCCTCACCCAGGCGAGAGGAGGAGGCATCTATATCAATCACTTCAGACTCCGAGAACGACTCCCTGGATAATCTCTACCGTTTTGGTGGTAATGTACCAGGATCCTCTGTTAAAGATGCCAAAGAAGATTTCACCTCGTCATGTATCATCGCTTTAAACTCCTGCATCATAGATGGTTGATCCTCTTTAATGATATTAGCTATACACTCTTTACAGAGCTTTTTAGCGTATGTGTCAGGAAGTTTTTTATAGCATTGTACACATTTCATAGCCCTCTTTGGCTTCTTCAGAGCCTGTTTAGAAACCTATGAACAGAGGAACAACCAACAATGGTGTCACCAACAAGGAAGGTTCTAACCATAATGTATATATATATCAGAAGAGGGGCTCCCCTGGAGGGATTTAGGAAGGAGCAAACCCCATAAAGAAAGGGTCTGGACCCATGAAACTAGGAAATGCCTCCTCTCAATACATATATACATGAACTCATGTATATACTGCTGCTGCCATGGAGCACTGGACTCACGGTTTGTAGTGAAGGAGCTTCCAGCTCCTTAGACGCCGACATCTCCGGACCTGACATGCCGCTCACCAGACCTCAGATCAGAGTGGCGTTCCCGCTGGCCGCATTTTGAATGGTGCTGCAGGACTTCCGGGTAAGCTCCTGCCGGAACTGCGTCATCCGGAGACGCCGGAAGTGACCCACATGTGGCCCGCTGGAGTTACACTAAAGACGCCCGTGCCGCGCGGTCCGCGTCTATAGACAGCCTGCTTATCCCACTAGGGGAAAGGAGGCTTCTGGCAGCAGAGGAATGGGGCCTGATTTACAAGCACGATTCCTGGAGGCCCCCTGTCCAGCATTGGAATACACCGCCGGAGGAACAGGGGGCACAACCTGGGCACGGAACCTGCAAGGGAAGCTCCAAAACCCCCGATGCAGACCCAGGTAGAAAAAAATATATATATATAAACCCAACGGTTATATCACCTTCACCTCCCTGATGAGCAGAGAGGACTTCTCTGTCTCTTGGCCGCTGTAGGGGCAGGAAAAACACTGGTGTTGGTGGTGGGAGGGGGCTATTTAACCGCTTCTCTGTTTTCCTGCCCCTACAGAAGGTCAGGGGTCATCTCTCATTCTCTGCCGTCATGGTGGTGAAATGGAAAAATGAATCCAGCCATATCCATATCCAGAGGCAATATGGATAATCACAATCCATCAGTAAGTGCCTTGTATTAACTTTCTCTACATAATAAATGCTATTTGCTGAAGTGAGACAACCCCTTTAAGTGCAGAACCCTCAGGGAAAAGTCATTGAAGGACCGCAAGACCTTCCTTAAGGAGAACAATATCTGCTTCAAATGCTGCTCTTCAACTTCACATGCCAGGGACTGTGAGGTTAGTTCAAAGTGTGCCAAGTATAATAGCACAGAATATAACACAGTTCTACACCCTGGGCCACTATCATGGACTTTGCCCCAAGAGCATAGCAGGGAGCTGAAGAACACAAATACTTACACTCCAGCAGTTACTTCTAAATGTACAGAGATTTGTAGAGGTCTCATACGAGATAAGTCCTACTCTAAAATCTCCCTAGTGACAGTTTACCCAGCAGATGACCGAGACAAAGCCATCAAAGTATATGCAATTCTAGATGATCAAAGTAACAAGTCATTAGCCAAGTCTGCCTTCTTTGATAGCTTCAATGTCAGAGCACCCGGTGCCCCATACTCTTAAAAACTTGTGCCAGTACTGTAGAGACAGCTGGATGATCAAGCGTGTCTGCTCTTTCCAACTATACTGGAGTGTAAGCAAATTCCTGACAACAGATCCGAGATACCTATGCCAGAAGTAGCAGCGCATCAACCTTATCTGAAGAATATAGGACACCTGATCCCAAAGCTTGATCCAGAGGATCTGATAGTCTTACCCCTCTGGATAGATATCCTGTGAGTCCACAAGGTTAGGCAACCAATCAGTGGCATTCACAACACTCCATATGCCCAGATACTCAACCTAAGATGGGTCATTGTAGAAGAGTTCTGTTTGGGAGGTGTGCACAAACTGATAACAGTCAACATAATGCTTACCAGTACACTTGAGAATGGACGTCTATCTCTCCTCCAACCATTCAAAAATCACTTTTTTATAAAAAATTGCCACATAGCACTGCATCACCAAGTAACTTTGTAGGTCCTGCCTATGATGACTACATCTGGGATGGCAACCAAGATTACCTAGGGTGCACAATCTGCAGCAACACAAAAGAGGACAATTATATGGCAATGTCATTCGAAGATAGACTGTTCCTGGATATAATGGCGCAGGACGAAATGGAAGAGCTGGGTTGCGCCTCTACCCTTTAGGCCTCAGAGACAATGCTTACCTTAAGGGCCTTTAAGAAATACAAATCGGAGGGGACAGCTATAGCCTTCAAAAAGTATTAAGAACTAAATAAAGTATGTAAGGGGGTAATAAAATCAGCAAAAATACACAATGAAATATAGGTGGCCAAAGAAAATAAGAACAACCCCAAAACATTCTTCAAATATATAAATGCAAAAAAACCAAGGTCAGAACATGTAGGGTTCCTAAATGATGGTAACAGGGTGTTGGTCACTGGGGATCGAGAGAAGGTAGAGGTCCTAAATGGGTTTTTTAGCTCTGTATATACAAAAGAAGACAGGATATCTCATGAGGGTGGTACCACTGGTGGAAATACCTCAAATAACATACTTACCTGGCTGACTGTAGATATGGTCCTTGATATGCTAAAAAAATTAAAGGTGAACAAGGCCCCAGGTCCAGATGGATTACACCCTACAGTTCTAAAGGAGCTCAGTTCAGTTATTGCTTTGCCTCTGTTCATAATATTTATAGATTCTTTAATGACAGGGGTTGTACCAAGAGACTGGCACAAGGCGAATGTGGTACCCATTTTAAAAAAGGGTGCCAGGTCTTCACCAGGAAATTATAGACCAGTAAGCTCAACATCCATAGTGGGAAAAATGTTTGAGGGCCTTCTACGGGACTACATACAGGATTATGTAACTGTCAATAATATAATAAGTGATAGCCAACATGGTTTTACTAAGAACAGAAGCTGTCAAACTAACCTGATTTGTTTTTATGAGGAGGTGAGTAGAAGCCTGGACAGTGGAAAGGCTGTCGATATTGTGTTGTTGGACTTTGCAAAGGCGTTTGATACTGTCCCTCATGGACCACTAATGGGTAAATTGAGGTCTATTGGTTTAGAAAATATAATTTGTAATTGGATTGAAAACTGGCTTCATGATCGTATCCAAAGAGTTGTGGTCAATGATTCCCACTCTGAATGGTCCCCGGTTATAAGTGGTGTTCCCCAAGGTTCAGTGCTGGGTCAGCTATTATTTAACTTATTCATTAATGACATAGAGGATGAGATTAATAGTGCTGTTTCTATTTTTGCAGATGACACCAAACTTTGTAATACAGTCCAGTCTATGGAAGATAAGTTACAAGCTGACTTGGACTAACTTACTGTTTGGGCCTCCACTTGGCAAATGAGGTTCAATATAGATAAATGTAAAGTTATGGGAGAAAATAATGGGAGCAAATAATCTGCATGCAGAATATGTCCTAGGAGGAGTAACACTGGGAGAGTCACTTTTTGAGAAGGATCAAATCGCCAGGACCGGATGGCATACACCCTCGTATCCTAAGAGAATTAAGTAATGTCATCACCAGACCCTTATTTCTGATATTTAAGGACTCTATACTGACAGGGAGTGTTCCACAGGATTGGCACATAGCAAATGTGGTGCCAATAATTAAAAAGGGTCGAAAAACAGAGCCTGGGAACTATAGGCCGGTAAGTTTAACATCTGTCGTGGGTAAACTGTTTGAGGGTTTTCTAAGAGATGCTATCTTGGAGTACCTCAATGAAAATAAGCAAATAACTCCATATAAGCATGGCTTCATGAGGCATCGGTCATGTTAAACCAATTTAATCAGTTTCTATGAGGAGGTAAGTTCTAGACTGGACCGTGGCAAATCAATGGATGTCGTATATCTGGACTTCTCCAAAGCATTTGACATGGTACCACATAAAAGGTTAGTATATAAAATGAGAATGCTTGGCCTGGGAGAAAATATCTGTATGTGGGTAAGTAACTGGCTCAGTGATAGAAAACAGAGGGTGGTTAATAATGGCACATATTCAGATTGGGTCACTATCACTAGTGGGGTACCACAGGGGTCAGTATTGGGCCCTATAATATATTTATTAATGATCTTGTAGAAAGCTTGCACAGTAAAATATCAATTTTTGCAGATGACACTAAACTGTGTAAAGTAATTAACACAGAAGAGGACAGTACACTGCTACAGATGGACCTGGATAGACTGGAGGCTTGGGCAGAGAAGTGGCAGATGAGGTTTAACACTGACAAATGTAAGGTTATGCATATGGGAAGGAATAATGCAAGTCACCAGTACATACTAAATGGCAAAATATTAGGTAACTCTGACATGGAAAAGGACCTAGGAATTTTAGTGAACAGCAAACTAAGCTGTAGAAACCAGTGTCAGACAGCTGCTGCCAAGGCCAATAAGATAATGGGTTGCATCAAAAGAGGCATAGATGCCCGTGATGAGAACATAGTCCTGCCACTTTACAAATCACTAGTCAGACCACACATGGAGTACTGTGTACAGTTCTGGGCTCCTGTGAACAAGGCAGACATAGCAGAGCTGGAGAGGGTTCAGAGGAGGGCAACTAAAGTAATAACTGGAATGGGTGGACTACAGTACCCAGAAAGATTATCAAAATTAGGCTTATTCACTTTAGAAAAAAGACGACTGAGGGGAGCTCTAATAACTATGTATAAATATATCAGGGGTCAGTACAGAGCTCTCTTCCATGATCTATTTATCCCCAGGACTGTGACGAGGGGAGATCCTCTGCGTCTGGAGGAAAGAAGGTTTGTACACAAACATAGCAGAGGATTCTGTCACGACAGGGGACACAAGGGATAGTGAGCCTTGTCCTGAACCCCACCACTTTCCCTTCCTACTTACAGTAGAAGCCCTAGGCGGCAACACCGTAACTTGGCGGCGGTCCCTATACTGCGTAAGTGCACAGGGCAGGGAAGGGAAACAAAGGGAGAGACAAACACGGACAGAACACACAATAATAGAAGAGTAAAAAAGCGGGTCAAAAACAGGAGGTCACGTCAAATACCAAGGGTAAAGCGAGAGAAAAGTCAAAGTCCAAATCCGAGTGCAAATGTCGCAAAATCCAATACAGCAAAGTAACACAGCACTGATCAAAGGTAGAACTAATCACAGGCGCTGAGTAAGGCAGTTGCCATCTTTAAATAGCCCGCCCAGGATCATGTGATGTGGCCAGCATCACATGACCTGAGGCGGAGCAAACTGTCAAAACAATATGCAAAGTAGCCATGTGGTTTGATCAGCACCACATGGCTAAACCCAAACAGAAGATTAACTGATGAAGTGCTGGCTGACCAGACCAGCACTTCAATTCCCTACTGCTCGTCTCTAGGGGGGCGGAGAGGTCCGGCGACGCCGTGCGGAGGGAGCGCGACGCCGGCCTCCCGTGACAGATTCTTTACGGTAAGAGCAGTGAGACTATGGAACTCTCTGCCTGAGGAGGTGGTGATGGTAAGTTCACTAAAAGAGTTCAAGAGAGGCCTGGATGTATTTCTGGAAAGTAACAATATTATAGGTTATAGTTACTAGAGAGGGGTCGTTGATCCAGGGAGTAATTCTGATTGCCTGTTTGGAGTCGGGAAGGAATTTTTTTCCCTAAAGTGGGGAAAATTGGCTTCTACCTCACAGGGTTTTTTTGCCTTCCTCTGGATCAACTTGTAGGAAAACAGGCCAAACTGGATGGACAGATGTCTTTTTTTGGCCTTAGAAACTATGTTATGTTACTATGTTACTATGTTATCTGGGTGTATTAGTAGATCATAGACTAAATAACAGCATGCAGTGCCAGTCAGCTGCCTCTAAGGCCTACAGAATTCTGTCTTGTATTAAAAGAGGTATGGACTTGCGAGACAGGCATGTAATATTGCCACTATAAAAAAAAAGGATGCCCTGGAGTTAGAAAAGGTACAAAGGAGAGCCACTAAACTCATAAGGGGCCTGGAAGATCTTAGTTATGAGCAAAGATTAAACGAACTGAACTTATTTAGCCTTGAAAAAAGACGTCTAAGGGGGGACATGATTAACCTGTACAAATATATAAACGGACCATACAAAAAATATCAAGGGAAGCTATTCTGTGTTAAACCCCCTCAAAAAACAAGAGGCAACTCCCTACGACTAGAGAAAAAAAGATTCAGTCATAAGAGACGACAAGCATTCTTTACAGTAAGGAATAGCCTGCCGCAGGAACTGGTGACAGCAATACAGTAGATGGCTTCAAAAAGGGTTTAGATGCCTTTTTAATTCAACATAAAATTGAGGCTTATGACAATGTATAGAAATCTTGTTCTACTCACCCTTTCCCTTGGCCCAACACCTTTGTAAAAGGAGGATCAATGTCCATCTAGGAATGGATATAGCAGGATTACAGGTTGGACTTGATGGACTTGTGTGTTTTTCCAACCTTAACAACTATATATAACTATATGTAACTATATACCTAACAATAGAGAACAAGTTTCCAAGCGATTTGTCTCTCTGAGGCACAGCTTAAAAAGTAAACTAGAAATGAGAGATCACTTTACCTTCATGGAGAAGATATTCCAGAATGGTCAGGAACAGTTAGCACCTATACTCCCAGACTCCGAAGAGCGCTGGTACCTGCCCATGTTTGGTGTGTATAACTCAAAGAAGCCAGGGCAAATCAGGGTAGTATTTGACTTAAGTGCCAGATATGAAGGCCTCTCATTCAATGATGTCTTGTCAGGCCCATATCTAAACAACAAGCTCTTAGGAGTGCGTCTCAGTTTTCGCAGAAACTCTTTTGCATTCATGGCTGATATCCAACAGATGTTTCATTGCTTCCTTGTTAAAAAAGAACACAGATTTCTTGAGATTCCTGTGGTACAAGTATAATGATCCCTCTCAAGATGTCACGGAGTATCGGATGAAGGTGCACCTCTTTGGTAATAGGCCTTCTCCTGCAGTTGCCATCTATGGGCTGAGTTGGGCAGCTTAGGAGGTCAAAGCGAAGTATGGAACAGATGTCAGACTCTTTGTAGACAAGGATTTCTATGTGGATGACTGTTTGAAATCAATGCCCACAAATGAGACTGCAATTAGTCTTCTTAAAAGAGCCCAGGAGATGCTTTCTCTATCTAACCTGAGATTCTACAAGATCACTTCTAATAGCCAAAAATGGAAGCTTTTCCTTCTCAGATCCACTAAAATGACTTACAGGGAACTTGCATTCTGACTCTGTGCTCCCACAAACCTACAGTAAAATGTACTCAGTGGACTCCAGTGCTCACTCACATAATGGAGAGGACTCAAAGAAGAGTCCTCTCAATGCATTTTACAGCCGGTTTGTGGGGGCACAGTGTCAGAATGTAAGTGAGTATGAAGATAAAACTTACATAATCGGATTCAGCACCACTTACACTATACACCTCTTCCTCTAGTTCAGGGGGTGTTTCGGAGCTGACAGGTTCCCTTTAAAGGATTTAGATCTAGGCATTAACTCCTCTCCCATGCAATGGAGCCTCTGCCTACTCTTTGACATTAAAGCTGATACCTTCATCTTCCAGAGAAGAAAAACCTTTCACTCGCAGAGTACTGTCAGCCATATTCAGTGTATATGACCCACTGGGATTTGTAGCTCTTGTAATCATTGATGGTAAACCTATCTTAAGAGACTTCACCAGAGTAGTGTCAAACTGGGACACCACTCTTCCCATGAAGTGGATGGCCTGGATAAATTCCCTCATAGCCTTATAAACTGTTACTGTTACTGTTGGCCAAACTCATCACTATGGAAATGAACCTGGAGATTAAAGATGCCAAGTTTTATACTGACAGCAAGATAGTGCTAGGATAAATCTGTAATGCATCTATGTCTACATCAGCAACAGAGTGCTAAGGATCATGGTGGCTCTGTGGTTAGCAGTGGTGCCTTGTGCCATAGTTCAAATCTGATCAAGGGCAACATGTGCATGTGCAGTGACCGGGGTGCCTAGGTTGCTACGGGGGCGACCCTTTCCCCCCTCCAGGGCCCTCTAAGGTGTTTTCCCTTTATGTCCCAGTGGTAGGAGTGCCAGGGGTATTAGGCCACTCAAGTCTTTAGTGGTGTTGTCACGGTGTTCCTACCTCATGAGACTAACAGGCCCCAGGCGGTGGCTCCGGCTGCAATAAATTTACTAGGAGTAGTTATTGAGGGTCGTCCGGTGGGAATGATGCGCAGACTTGTATGAAGAGTCCAACGTAGTTTTATTAACTTATCTTTGAACGCAGATAACTAGGTTCATTCCTTCAGCTTGGTGTCCAGCAAGTGCAGCTATTACTTATACTTGGCAGATGCTTGGAAATTCAGGTTTCAGGCTTCCTGTTCTAAGCTGAGGTTACCTCCTAAGTCTGGCTTCCCTTGAGAGTATTGTTGTGCCTTATTGCAGGCTATATTACTCTGTCTGAAGGTGCTCTGCTGTCCTGCACATGTCCTCCTTAATCAGGGTACATGGGACAACTTCATGACTAAAAAACAAAAACTGTCTTAACTGTCATTTCCTCTCACTGCCAGAAGTTGGAAGAGCTTAACTTCTCTCCAGCAGAGGGGGTCAGAATGGACTAAGGACCGTACCATTCTGGTAAAACTACATCGAATCTGCCATAGTATTTACTGACACCTGCTGGTACACCAGGTACATTACATGGGAAACAGTTGCATAACATTGAATATAATACATATTAATGTTGGTGATGACATTAATGCACGGAATTACATTTTCAAAGTAGCACACAGATAGAAGCTGGTTACGCAGAGTTGTAACACTACTCTGGGGTGTTACATTCCCCCTTACTTAAAGTCAAGCCGTCCTCTGCTTGTGCTTAGGATTAGCATACAGGATTAGGATATAGAAAAGCTTACAGGGAATCCAATAAGTACCATGTGCTGCATGAAATAGATACATATAAATGACATTACATACATATATAGACAATTGAGCTACTATGCTGGTATGTTCCTGCCTTGTGAGTAGGGTGTCCGATCTCTGTAATCCCCTCTCAGCAGACGAACAACCTATGTAAACTGCACTAAGCAACCATTTCTAACTGACTCTGAATATTTCGGCCATAAAATACCAAAGAAAGCATGGGGGTTTCTTTTCTCTGTAATCCCACCATTTTGCAATGAAAGCCCACAAATAGAAGGGTGGCTTCATTCTGTAATCCCTTCCGAGCACCAAGGCCTTATAATGCTTTACGCTTTGTCACCTTGATGACTGCATAGGTAGCTAAACTTATTTCCCTAAGACAGGTGCACAATGCCTTAGGACATAGTGAACTAGGAGGAGGGACCGGCCCACCTTCCATAGTTCCATGAGGGTTAATCCCTCTTAACTCATGTTTTTAGCAGCGGGGTTACCCTTTACGTTGTCAGATCTTTTTGTGACTCTACCACTTGGTCTTCCCTGTGTAGCGACAGCACATGAACCAGAGCACAGAACATACTGACTCCTTCCCTTTCCCAATTCTGTGGAGAGAAAAAGGTTAAGGACATATGCAAATACCATTAAAAGCCTACTCTTTCTAAACTACCACAAGGTAAAGTGGGACCAGAAATACTTTTGAGTCCTCAGAGGCAGTCCATATGAGCAATAAAGCAAGGTGCTAACTATCTGGCTAACAATATAAAATTCCAAGTCCATTCAAAAAGTGCATATGAGGTCACATTGTTGTATTCAAAAAGAGTCCATAAAATGGGCAAAACTATTATGAACGTTGCTGAAATATAAAACATTAGTGCAAAAATGTAACAGTAGAAATCACAAAGAGCTCAGGTATACTTTTGAGTCTATTCTTTGGGTGCTGGCTTGTAACGTTGCAAAACTGGAACAATTGAAGAAAAAGTCATTTGTAATCCAAATGAGGTAGAAGACAACTCAAACAGGTTGTATTCCTCATAATCTGAGGTCTCCTATAGGAATGGCTGGGAGTCTTCTTCTTGGTCGCTGCTGTAGCTGAAAGTCCCTATAACGAGCAGGCAGCTGACCTCTAGTGTTCCGTTGGGATCTCCGCAGAGGCAGTTCAGAGTCTCCGGGGACGGAGGTAGAGTCCGGAACTTGTGAGGAAGGATCAGTAACCAGCCTTGGCTCTGTAGGTGCAGTGGTCTCTGAAACTGGCATTAGAATACGGATTTGAGGTTGAAGAAACCACTGAAGGGGGTCAAGCATGGAAGGCCATTCTGTTTCCGGCTTGGTTTCTAGAGATAAAGGTAGTTCAGGTGACTCATCCACTTCTGGTTGCTCCTGAACAGGTTCCTGGAGGCATTTCTTGAGTCTGTTGTGATGTACTCGCTGAATACCTTTACCCTCTCTCTGGATTTCATAGACTTCCGACGAGGGAACAGCAACTACTGTATATGGCTCGCGTTCCCAGCGACTATCCAGCTTGCTTACTGGGTGATTGTTTTTGAGCCAGACCTGGTCTCCTGGTTGTAAAAGTTCAGCATGAGCATGTAGATCAAAATCCTGTTTTTGTTTCTGCTAAGCCTTCTCTATTTTGGATTCCACAATTTCTCTGGCATCTTCTAGACGTCTCTGATGCTCTTTTACCCACTCAGATTGAGGAAGGAGTGGTTCAGAGTCCGGCACGGGGACATCGAGGGCGTGGTCGGCAGGTAAACGACCCTGTCTTCCAAACATGAGACAGTATGGGGTGTACCCG
>ONZH01027279.1:0-18705 GCA_900303285.1 Rhinella marina
AGCACTTGTCCACGTGTCCGTGGTTAGGTGGACCTTCTCAGAAACAGCGTTGGTCCAGGACACGGATGATGTTCTGTGAAACGTGCTGGTGTAGGGCTGGACGGCACATCGGAAAAAATAGTGGCGGCTGGGGACCGAATACCGAGGGGCAGCCACGCCATGAGATTGCGAAAGGCCTCGGTCTCTACCAGCCTATAGGGCAGCATCTCCAGGCAAAGCAATTTGGAGATGTGGACGTTGAGGGCATGGGCATGTGGGTGGGTGGAACTGTATTTCCTCTTGCACTCCAGCGTCTGCTGTAAAGACAGCTGAACGCTGCGCTGGGACACGTTGGTGGACACTGTGGAGGACATGTGGAGGTGAAGGTGTGGTTTTCCGGCGGGAAGCGCTCGTTGCCGGGGTCCTGGGCAGGGGGTTGACTAGCAGAGGCAACGAGTGACGCAGGGGTTGACTAGCAGAGCAGCGAGTGACACAGTGGAAGGAGCAGTGGTGTGACCCGCAGGCGGTGGTGAACAGCCTTGGTTCCATTGAGTGGGGTGTTTAGCACTCATATGCCTGCACATGCTGGTGGTGGTTAGGCTAGTAGTGGTGGCACCCCTGCTGATCCTGGTGTGGCACAGGTTGCACACCACAGTCCGTCGGTCATCCTCAATTTCTTTAAAGAACCTCCAGACTTGCGAACATCTAGGCCTCGCCACGGGAGCTTCTCTACGTGAAACAGTTGCTGCTGATGCACCAGCTCTGGCCCTGCTTCTCCCTCTGGCCACACCACTGCCTCTTACAACCTGTTCTGGTGCAGCACTCGCCTCCGCCTCAGAAGCACTGTCTTCACTCAGCATATCAACCCAGCTTGGGTCAGTCACCTCGTCATCCTCCGATTCCTCAGTCTGCTCCCCCCTCGGAATTCCTCCCCTAACAACAACTTCACCACTGTCTGACAACCGTGTCTCCTCATCGTCTGACACCTCTTTACAAACTTCTTCCACTAAGTCAACATTGTCATCATCATCATCATCACCCACAGACTGCGACAGTTGGAAAACTTGGGCATCGGGAACGAGGTCAGCAGCAACCTGAGAAGTGGTTTGTGACTCTGGGAAGGGTCCAGAAAACAGTTCCTGAGAGTATGCCGGATCGCATTCCAAATTTTCCTGGGAGGGGGCAGACTGGGGAGAAGGAGGTTGAGGTGGAGGAGCCCGAGGAGTGCTCCCTTGGTTAACGTGGGTGGACTGCGTGGAAGACTGACTGGTGGACAAATTACTTGAAGCATTGTCCGCAATCCACAAGATCAGCTGTTCGCACTGTTGTGGTTTCAACAGTCCTCTACCACGTGTCCCTGTAAGTTGAGACATGAAGCTAGGGAGTGTAGCTCTGCGGCGTTCCACAGCTCCCTCATCAGCAGGTACTGTCTCACCCTGCCCAGGACCATGGCCTCTGCCCCCTGCAGTAATTGAATGCCCACGCCAATGCCCTCGTCCTCGGCCCTTAGCCCTGGGGTTCAGCATTTTCTGTATATAAGTGTATGATATAAAAAAAGTAAAATAAACGGGCCTGGTGTACTGAAACCCACAAATTTGTTCAGTCTGGTTTAATTAAGTGACGTACAGAAAGTGTCACCTGGACAGAAAATACGGATTGGAGTGAGTGTGCTGAACTGTGACACACAGAAAGGTTACACGCAACTGTGTGAAATGGATTTGTATCACTTTGCTAAAACAACTAATTTTTTTTATATATTTTGTTTTTTATATTTTTTTTTGTTCTGTTTATTTGGGAACGTGACGTGCAGGAACTATCGGAGACTTAACTCACACCCTGTTAACGGTGGCTATTTAGACTGCGACCCAGACAAATGTCGCACAGAGATTTTTGGGATCAAGCTATATACGTGACAGGCAGCAAATGACTTGGTTGTATTCAGTGATGTACACAAAGTGTCACCTGGACAGAATATACGGATTGGAGTAAGTGTGCTGAACTGTGACACACAGAAAGGTTACACGCAGCTGTGTGAAATGGATTTGTATCACTGAGCTAAAACAACAAATACAACTAATTTTTTTTATATATATATTTTTTATTTATTTTATAGTTTTGTTTTTTTGGGAACGTGACGTGCAGGAACTATCGGAGACCTAACTCACACCCTGTTATCGGTGGCTATTTAGACTGCAACCCAGACAAATGTCGGACAGAGATTTTTGGGATCAAGCTATATACGTGACAGGCAGCAAATGACTTGGTTGTATTCAGTGACGTACACAAAGTGTCACCTGGACAGAATATACGGATTGGAGTGAGTGTGCTGAACTGTGACACATAGAAAGGTTACACGCAGCTGTGTGAAATGGATTTGTATCACTGAGCTAAAACAACAAATACAACTAATTTTTTGTATATATTTTGTTTTTTATTTTTTTTTTGTTTTGTTTTTTTTGGAACGTGACGTGCAGGAACTATCGGAGACCTAACTCACACCCTGTTAACGGTGGCTATTTAGACTGCGACCCAGACAACTGTCGCATAGAGATTTTTAGGATCAAGCTATATACGTGACAGGCAGCAAATGACTTGGTTGTTTCAGTGACGTACAGAAAGTGTCACCTGGACAGAAAATACGGATTGGAATGAGTGTGCTGAACTGTGACACACAGAAAGGTTACACGCAGCTGTGTGAAATGGATTTGTATCACTGAGCTAAAACAACAAATACAACTAATCTTTTTTATATATTTTTTTTTTCTATTTTTTTTAGTTTTGTTTTTTTGGGAACGTGACGTGCAGAAACTATCGGAGACCTAACTCACACCCTGTTAACGGTGGCTATTTAGACTGCGACCCAGACAAATGTCGCACAGAGATTTTTGGGATCAAGCTATATACGTGACAGGCAGCAAATGACTTGGTTGTTTTCAGTGACGTACAGAAAGTGTCACCTGGACAGAATATACGGATTGGAGTGAGTGTGCTGAACTGTGACACACAGAAAGGTTACACGCAGCTGTGTGAAATGGATTTGTATCACTGAGCTAAAACCACAAAAAAACTAATTTTTTTTATATATTTTGTTTTCTATATTTTTTTGTAGTTTTGTTTTTTTGGGAACGTGATGTGCAGGAACTATCGGAGACCTAACTCACACCCTGTTAACGGTGGCTATTTAGAATGCGACCCAGACAAATGTCGCACAGAGATTTTTAGGATCAAGCTATATACGTGACAGGCAGCAAATGACTTGGTTGTATTTAGTGACGTACAGAAAGTGTCACCTGGACAGAAAATAGTGAGTGTACTGAATTGTGATACACAGAATGGTTCCACACTGCTGTGTGCAATGGATTTGTATCACTGAGATATAACATAAAAAAAAGAGGGTTATATATGGTGATAGCTGCACTACTAGTGCCAGCCAGCCAAGCCAGGAGACAAAAAAAAAGGCTTCTAGCCCTTAGAAGGGCTGTTGGGTTCTTTGTGGGTGATTCCTGCCTAACAGAGAACTAAATGCAGGCCCTAACACTGTCCCTGAAACGCAGCAGCTCTATCCCTAATGACATCCAGACGGCATCTGAGACAAGCACCGCGGCCAGTCACTAGTATATTCCAGGGTCACCTGATCAGGCCAGCCAACCCCTGCTATCGACATGTAAGGGCCCCACGTGATGCTGGGTGTACCGTAGAGTCTCCTGGCTTGTGATTGGCTGTGTTTATAGGCGCCAAAAAGCACGATGCGGAAGTTGCCATTTCCTCGAGGATGGCGAGATACTCGTCCGAGCAGCGAGCACTTACGAGTACCCTAATACTCGAACGAGCACCAAGCTCGGACGAGTATGCTCGCTCATCTCTACTGCAAATACATCGGGCCAGTTTTTTGTTTTTTTTTCAGGCCCACTTTAAATTCTCAGTCCACCCTTGGATCCCTCACAGACACTTACTTGGATAAACCACCGACCATCTTCTCATGGATGTCATCACAAATGTGTAAAAGAGGCCTGACACTGGCAGCATTAATACTGAAAATTGTCTGTGAATATTGTCAGACTGTGCAGGATCACCCCCTCCCTCTAGTTGGTAACACCCAGGTGGGCCTTTATTGCAGACTACTGTCAGCAATTATATATGTATGGGCACACAACTGGGACCAAAACATATATATGGGGGCACAACTGTAGGCTAATGTATATACTGATGAAAAATTGGGGGTTATTTTAACTACTGGGAGGCAGTAAGCGGGCCATTATCTATATTTTGAGCACAACTGGGGGCTAAAAAATATACTGTGGCACAGTTTGGGGACAATTATAACTACAGGTGGCACAAAGGGGTGCATTATTCATACTGGGGGCACTATGGGGGCATAATATATAGACTGAAAGTACTGCAGGGGTTGGGGTTTTATCTTTAAAACCCAATGAAAATAATCCTTTTTTCACTGCCACTAAAAATTAATGCAAAATGGCCATTAAAAACAGACTGACGGAAAAAAATAGATGCTCAAATGGTTGAAAAATGGCCATGGAAAAACTGATAGTATGTCCTTTAATGGCCCTTTTTTTAAGTGTCGTGTGAATGTAGCAGTTCTAAACTTCATTGTGATATCACGTCTCATCTTGATATCATGACTCAAAAGCCATTGAAATAGTCAAGTTTCTTGTAATTGTTTACTTAAAGGGGTTGTCCCACGAAAAATATTCTAGTTTTCAAACCAGCACCTGGATGTGCATGTAAATTACAAATTTCGTATAGCCAGTGAGTTATTCAATAAAATGTATCTGTATAGCACCACATCATTTCTTATTTCTTTGACCTGCTCATTAACAAGGCCACACATGCTCAGTTTCATCTTTCAACTGCCTCCTGAACTGTGATATGGCGAGAGCTGCAGTGGAATGGACACACCCCTTTAGCTGCAGCAGAAAAGACACTCCCCTTGAGCTGTCAGCTTGATATAAATCTATCAGAGGAATGGATGGGGAGATTTCTGGATCCATGTGAGGTACAGGGCTGGTTCAAAGTTTGTTACAAAGAGATTGCCATGGACTATATGATGTCTGATTTTCATTTTTTACATTATTCATGGGATAACCCCTTTAATGCGTGAAGAATCAAGATAAGGATTGCTACAGCTGTATAATAATGATGATGCTACTTTGTAGAATAAATAAATGTAAAATAGCTCCTCATTCAGGATTGCCATCATCTAGTGGGAGTGTAAAGCAACCAAAATACTATCTCACAAAAACTGAAGAGGTTGTGCTAAAGGAGAATTTATCACCTGCTTACCCCATAAATTACATTTATTCCCATGGTGCCCCTTTAGGAGGACACCATGTGATCCTTTTTTACACATAGAGATTTTCTAACACAATCTCTTAGTAATGTGAAACACTATTGTGTTGGTAGTGTCAATGTAATGTCATGGGGTTATCTCAGGACAACCCTTGCCCATGTACCCTTTAATAGAATAAATACATCATAGACAGTTGGAATTGACAGACCTTGCATCTGCATGTATGGCAATTTATTTGAATGGCTAGCATGTAATGCCATATTTACCCTGAAGAGGCCACTATATATTCCTAGAAAAAGCTTCTCACGGTGTTAACAATTGATTGCCAAGGGTCAGAGAATGTGGACCCTTGGCGATCAGTCGATCATTGTACCAACTTCCTTTTTAAAAAAATTTTTTTGTGAAACAACCCCTTTAAAGTGTAACTCATTTTTTTATTTTTGTAATGTATAGGGGCAGTGATACTGACCATTTTTGTAATATACTTTAATTACTGAAATTGAACATTTCTATTAGAGAAATAGCTCTAAAGTGGTCCATTTTGAGCCTTAGCAACACTCCTCTGTCTTCTGTCTACATAACACAGTCAGTGTTAGCAAGTCTCCACTGTTATGTAAACAGAAGATAGAGGAGCGTTGCTAAGGCTCAAAATGGGCCACTTTAGAGCTGTTTTTCTAAAGTGTAATATTTCAGTAATTAAAGTATATTACAAAAATGGTCAGTATCACTGCCCCTATACATAACAAAAATAAAAAAGAATGACAGTTACACTTTAAATATATTTACTAAAAGCACATTTTGCCCTATTGTTTTTTTTATATTTATTTTTCATATGGTATTGGTGTATGCCTTTTATTTAGGTAGAAGTTCTATGTTCTGTGAAATATTATATATCTGGTATGTACAGGGATAAGGGTATGAAAAAACTGACAAATTTCCATTTTTTATTGCCTGCAGGCATAGCCTTATTATCCGGCCAGCATCAGCCAGAGAAAAAATGCAATGCCCCTCCATGTATATCGTTTAGAAAGGTGTAATTTTCTAAATGACAACATAATTGTCAATATTGCAAGTGCCTGGAAGGCAATATTATGTCTAGACCGGAGTAAATGTTAAATTTATCAGATACATCTTAAGCAGCAGGATATGATAGCGCACCGCTAATAGATGCATTATTTAAAGCTATGGCAAAGAATTTGAAGATTCTTAACGACTGATAGGCCAGCGGGAATAATCCCAGCCATAACTAAATGGAATTGTTTTGTAACTATGCATATGTCCCTTTGCAGGAGAACGGATGTAGGAATTTGCATTTTAACCAACTTAAGTTGTGATAAATAACTAAAATTTAGCTGTTTGTCTCCATTAGTAATTAAGAAACCCCTGAAACATTGTTCTCTGCTGGCATTTTTTCATCAACTTTTAGTGTAGCCTCCAGTCTGTTTGTAATTGCACTGTACTGTAGGCAGCTTGCCTCAAAACACAGAGCATATGGCATCCTCACAGGACTGGATATCATTTTTTTTTTTTTCCGAAGATGTGCAAGTCAGTTGGTCACTGTCTTTCTGTCTGGAATAATTGAAACAGCTGATCCAATCCATTTTGGAGGTGAGAAATTCTCTTTTGTCTTTTCGACTGAACATTTTGACTTGATTCTGTCTGAGCTGCAATATATTCTGAAGGCACACAGAAACACCGTAGATAGAAATTCAGTTGAAGGTAAAGACTGATTACATGGTTGCTCTATAAAGTATAGTACAGTAAACCATGGTGTGGCACACATTTACTTATTATATTTACTTATATATATATAATTCTTATTTTGAAAACCTAAATAAAATTTGACAGTATCTATCTAAAAGACAGTATCTATCTAAAAGATATATATATATATATAATATATATATTATATATATTATATATATATATATATATATATAAATCAAATATGCAAACGTTACACTTTGGCTGTAGTGCTCCTTTCATTATTTACCATTTTTGCCTCCTACGCTGAGAGATTACACATTTTTAATAAAGCTCAATTAAAAATTAAATGCACAGAGGAGGAGGAGGAATTACAGAGGGAAGAAAGAAAAGTCCTGATCTAATATTAATAGCCTAAAATCGCACCATTCAGAACAGTGAATTCAGGTTGTTAATCACTTGCAGAAGCAATGAGTTTATAAGTACGAATAAATCAGTGGCGTTATTGTAATAGACATAGGCCCTTCATTTTCAGAAACTCTCCATAATTGACTAAGTTTTTCATTTTTTTTTTTTATTTCTTTTGTTATCTTCCTGACGTGAATCTGATAAACAGTTAGATATGAGGGTATTTCATGCCTATGGATAAAATTAACCCTCCATTTAGAATTTGCTTCTACTGTAGCAAAGCCTTTGGTCCAGTCTGCACAAATAATCTCTATGGCAACTGTTCTGCGGCTCAAGAATTGTTTCATTAGGTATGTATCGGCGTTCTTTTTAAGAAAAATCAATCAGGGGAGAGAGTATCCCACTATATTCCAAGAGGAATGAGCACATCATCCGCTTTCTCAGATTAGAAGATTAAATTAAGGTCTAATTAGGAAAATGAAGGAATGGCAAAATGAAATGCAAATAGATTTGTGTAAAGTAATAAGAGCAAAATCAGGTTTGGAACGGCTTGTTTATGCCACCTCAGGTCACACACTACAAAATAGAAGCATATTCATTTGTCTTGTGGTTTTGTTTGTTTCTTGTAAAGCGAGAATTATTAATCTTCTGAGCTATGTCACAACCTTTTGATCGCGTACCAAGTTTATGAGCTTGGAGAAACTCCAAGACTCTACTTGTGTGTTGAAAGAAACTTTCAGTTTAGTACACTAGACACTTGGATTTAGTTTCTAACACAATACATTGTGTGAACAGGTTAATACAGTCATACAAGACCCAAAAGGAAACCTAGATGGTAGTTTCACAAACTTCTCCTGTGTTCTCAGGTTTCTCTTGTAATTGCCCAAATCTATTTTTACGAAAATGGGTAGTACACTTACTGCTACCTTGTACTAACGTCCCAAATCCAAAACTATATCTAAAGCTAAATCTAAATCAATACACAAGGGTGTCCTACTGTGAATCAGGGGGGCTGTAGAGCATATGGGAAATAGGTTAGAAAATAAGTATCAGTTAAAAAAGCAGCAGAATAAAGGTCTCCCTACTCATAACAGGATTATGTAGAGAGAAGAGTCCTATGGGCAGGACCTCTAGAGAAAACAAGTACAGTGATCCCTCAAGATACACTGGCCTCAGGATACAATATTTTCAACCTACTATTTTTTTATGTTCCATTGTAAGTTGAAACTAGACTCAACATACAATGCCTCAGACTCAGATCCAACCAATCAAGGCCACCTCTCTGGTAAAACAACTGGATTAGATGCTAGTTAGCAGCTATTCATGACTGTTATATGTAAGCACTTCTTTTATCTGTCTTAGTTATCTGCTTATTTTTCTTAAATCTTCATTTTCTCTTATCTTAGATGACATTTTGGGGCTTTCGGACCGATTACTCAACTTATTATGGTTTCAATATACAAGGGTTGTCCTGGAACTAATTAGCATTGTAACTTGAGGAACCACTATATAGAGAAAGCAAATTAGCTGCTCACGTGAGGCCATTTTCACTCCCGAGCTGTTCTTCACAATGCCACCAACAGTTCCAATTTTTCTCCATAGTCAGCTTGCACATAAGAGAAAAGTTGGGGACTGGGCCAGTGTGTATGAGGATGCAACTATTCTCTGAGAGATGATGTAGTGGGAAACAAGATCAAGTTTGCATTACAACATGCTGATCCTTTGGTCTTAGAAAGGATACGTTTCAAACAGAGGTGTCTGGCAATTGCTTTCTTCTCTCTCTCCATTGAGAACACATACTCACTCTGCTTAAATGAGCATGTATGTGAATGGGAAAATGTACAGCCAATAGCAATTGAAAGTGTATGGTCACCTATAGTTATAATAATAGTAAAGTTACATGTAGCTTGCTAAGAAATATTACTATATTAAAGGTATACACTTGATACTGGTGTTTCTTATGCGCTGTTAGAGCCTGCAAGTCATGCTACTAAGAATTTGATATTTTCAATGCATAAGCAATCATCACTAATTTGCTCTAGCAGTTATCTAATAAATTATATTTTCTAATCCAGAAGTGCTGAGAACAACTTTGCTTTCATGTACATTATAAGAATGTATTCACTGATAAGGGTGCATTTACAAATATGTTTTTGTTGGTGTTTTTCTGCACTTTTTCATTTTAACTGATGTTTTTTGCACCTGTTTTTTGCATTTTTTTTGTTATGAAAATACCAGCTCCAGATGTTGTCTGCACGTTCTTGTAATGGGACAACCCTTTTTAAGAGAAGGGTTGTACAGATTTTTTTTTACTCATTAAAACCAGACACTGATGCATGTTCTTTCTTCTAATCGCTTTTTATTGTTGATTGGACATTTTTTTAATTCTATTTTTAAAGGGACTTAAATACTGATGAACTATCCTCAGGATAGGTCATCAGTATAAGATAGGTGAGGGTCCGACACCCAGCATCCCCAATCATCACTTGTTTCAGAAAGTAGCTGGTGCCAGAAACTGTGTAGAGAGGAGAGCCAGAGGCATAAGGCTCTGTCCAATGTATAGTGCTGTGCCATAGTACTACAGCACAACTCCCATTGAAGTGAATGGGAACTGAGCTGCAGTGTGTCAATACAGGAAAGTACATACTCAACCTAGCCTTTTGCTTCTGCCTCTATGCACTGTACAGTTTCAGGCTTCTGTGGCTGCCCAAAATAGCTGTAGATTGGGGTTGCTTGGTGTCAGACTCCCACTCATCTGATAATGATGTTCTAACCAGAGGATAGGTCATCCATATCAAAGTCCCAGAACATCCCTTTAAAATCTATAATAATTTTTAGACATTAGCATACATCTCATAATTATTTATGTATGTACATACAGTACAGACCAAAAGTTTGGACACACCTTCTCATTCAAAGAGTTTTCTGTATTTTCATGACTATGAAAATTGCAGATTCACACTGAAGGCATCAAAACTATGAATTAACACATGTGGAATTATATTCTTAACAAAAAAGTGTGAAACAACTGAAAATATGTCTTATAGTCTAGGTTTTTCAAAGTAGCCACCTTTTGCTTTGATTACTGCTTTGCACACTCTTGGCATTCTCTTGATGAGCTTCAAGAGGTAGTCACCTGAAATGGTATTCCAACAGTCTTGAAGGAGTTCCCAGAGATGCTTAGCACTTGTTGGCCCTTTAGCGTTCACTCTGCGGTCCAGCTCACCCCAAACCATCTCAATTGGGTGTAGGTCTGGTGACTGTGGAGTCCAGGTCATCTGGCGTAGCACCCCATCACTCTCCTTCTTGGTCAAATAGCCCTTACACAGCCTGGAGGTGTGTTTGGGGTCATTATCCTGTTGATAAATAAATGATGGTCCAACTGAACGCAAACCGGATGGAATAGCATGCTGCTGCAAGATGCTGTGGTAGCCATGCTGGTTCAGTATGCCTTCATTTTGAATAAATCCCCAACAGTGTAACCAGCAAAGCACCCCCACACCATCACACCTCCTCCTCCATGCTTCACGGTGGGAACCAGGCATGTAGAGTCCATCCGTTCACCTTTTCTGCGTCGCACAAAGACACGGTGGTTGGAACCAAAGATCTCAAATTTGAACTCATCAGACCAAAGCACAGATTTCCACTGGTCTAATGTCAATTCCTTGTGTTCTTTAGCCCAAACAAGTCTCTTCTACTTGTTGCCTGTCCTTAGCAGTGGTTTCCTAGCAGCTATTTTACCATGAAGGCCTGCTGCACACAGTCTCCTCTTAACAGTTGTTGTAGAGATGTGTCTGCTGCTAGAACTCTGTGTGGCATTGACCTGGTCTCTAATCTGAGCTGCTGTTAACCTGCGATTTCTGAGGCTGGTGACTCGGATGAACTTATCCTCCACAGCAGAGGTGACTCTTGGTCTTCCCTTCCTGGGGCGGTCCTCATGTGAGTCAGTTTCTTTGTAGCGCTTGATGGTTTTTGCGACTCACTTGGGGACACTTTCAAAGTTTTCCCCATTTTTCGGACTCGCTGACCTTCATTTCTTAAAGTAATGATGGCCACTTGTTTTTCTTTACTTAGCTGCTTTTTTCTTGCCATAATACGAATTCTAACAGTCTATTCAGTAGGACTATCAGCTGTGTATCCACCTGACTTCTGCCCAACACAACTCATGGTCCCAACCCCATTTATAAGGCAAGAAATCCCACTTATTAAACCTGACAGGGCACACCTGTGAAGTGAAAACCATTTCAGGTGACTACCTCTTGAAGCTCATCAAGATAATGTCAAGAGTGTGCAAAGCAGTAATCAAAGCAAAATGTGGGTACTTTGAAGAACCTAGAATATAAGACATATTTACAGTTGTTCTTTTTTGTTAAGTATATAATTCCACATGTGTTAATTCATAGTTTTGATGCCTTCAGTGTGAATCTACAATTTTCATAGTCATGAAAATACAGAAAACTCTTTGAATGAGAAGGTGTGTCCAAACTTTTGGTCTGTACTGTAAGTACATACTATGTCCCAGTTTGCTACAGAGGAAAGGGGAAATAGTGATTATGTTGTTTCCTCTGAAACACTTTCTTGTTGCCTACCAAAACTACCTAGTGGGAGATATAGAAAGGTTGCCATTGATGTGCCATGATGGTTTGCCTTCAAATGGCTCCCCTGATTAACACATAAAATAATAAAAAGATAACTATACTACATAATTATTGAGCTCCTTTTGTTTGGTAAGTTGTGCTGTAATTGTTCAATATAAGTGAAATCAGTTACTTAAGAACAATAGCAGTAATAATGTATCACCCCCAAAAAATTTGACCACAGCAGAGCCCCCAATCACAATGACAGCCATTGTAAAACAGGACTAGTGTACTGTATAATAATACAAACCACTGCTGTGTCCCAAAGTACTCATATCACTGGCCCAAAAACAGTGCTAGCCACAGTGCCCCCATTACAGTGATAGCTGTGGTTCCAACCACAAAAAAGGGCCAACTACAGTAGAGCCCAATAACAGTGCAAGTCCATTCCAGCGGCCAGATACATTTGCCCCCACTACAGCACCATACCCCATTTTAGTGTCAGCCACCAATTTAATTATTTAGAATACATTCTCACATAGAACCACACACATAAGAAATTTGGGTAATAATAGTACATTATCCCGGACACAAACCCATAAAAATATTACCAACAAAACAAAAACCTGGAAAAATTCTGTAAAACAATAATTCTTTTTTTATACAAATATCATAAAAATAACATGATTAAAATAAATCCATGGTGGTAGAGCCATACATAAGGTACATGGCAGGATAGGGAATCAGGACTGATGGCAGTAGTATATAATTGTAATTCATAATTACCATATATATATATATATATATATATATATATATATATATACAACAAAAACATATATAACTAAAAGAGTACAATTTCACAAAACATAATAAAGTGCATGTGTATGTAGTTCCAATGTAAAACCTATATTCAAAGAACTAGATGAACAAGTCACCCAGTTAACATCAACCATAGGTCAGTGTAACATAAAGTGTAAATCTACCATACCAGCCGTGATGCCCTGCGCCCCATCTTGAGACATTAATTGATACAAAAACAAATGTATAGAAGTCATTCCACAACAAAGGATTTTAAAATATTAAAAACATAATCTAGTGACACCCATGTGCAACCTCCATAAGACATGATTCACAGCAGAACAAAAGGGGAAATAATGTACAATCCTGCGATCACTACAAAAAGGGTACAAAGCTCAGGCTCTCATTCAACCCATGGGGAGGGGGGGTCATTGCATTCAAACTAAAAATCCAAAGCATTTCCTTTTGTGCCAAGATTTGCTTCCAATTGCCCTTTCTAATGTTCACCAACACCCTGTCTATCCCTCTCACCTGTAGCAGTGATCCGTTGCAGTCATGATATTGTTTAAAATGCCGCGCGATCTTCAAATTGAGAATATCTTGTTTATCTCTAGCTGCATAGATCCCAAAGACATGTTCCCTGACTCTCCTTTTTGATTCTCTTGAAGTTAGTCCTAAATAAAACATACCATGCGGACAACTTGTTACGTAAATCACCCCAGTTGTGTTACAGGACATAGAATGTGTGATGGTGAACTGTTTCCTACACCCTGTGTCTTGAATGTGGTTGTTCTTAGAACATTTGGACATGCCACCCAATTGCCGCAGGGTCTGCAGCCCCATCTAGGACCTTTTGAACCAAAGGACCTCTCAGGTTTAATTCAATTCCAACATGATGACTTCTTGTAAGTAAGCCTCTCAGGTTCTTTTCTTTCCTAAATGTAATGGAAGGTGATGCTGGTAAGTATGATCTGAGAATGTTATCAGATTGCAAAATGCTCCTGTATTTGGTCAGTATTTTCCTTAATTCCCCATGTCCCTGATTGAAAGTTGTAATGAATCTCACCTTATTATTACCATCCATTTTCTTATCTTCCTTGGATGAATATATCAATTGATTACGACTGGAGTTTGCCGCTCTGTGATATCCATGGGGGCGCAGGGGATCACGGCTGGTATGGTAGATTTATACTTTATGTTACACTGACCTATGGTTGATGTTAACTGGATGACTTGTTCATCTAGTTCTTTGGGTATAGGTTGTACATTGGAACTACATGCACATGCACTTTATAATATTTTGTGAAATTGTACTCTTTTTTGTTATATGTGGTTTTTATATATAACTAGCTGAAGGACCCGGCTTCGCCCGGGTATATTTAAATTATTTCATTTACTGTTTGTGTGTGTGTCGTTAAAAGATATCGAGAGTGACCTCTACAGTGCCCGCCCCTTTAACAGTGACCTCTACAGTAGCCCGCCCCTTTAACAGTGACCTCTACAGCGGCCCGCCCCTTTAACAGTGACCTCTACATCGGCCCACCCCTTTAACAGTGACCTCTACATCAGCCCACCCCTTTAACAGTGACCTCTACAGCAGCCCACCCCTTTAACTGTGACCTCCACAGCAGCTAGAGTGGCCACTGTCTTCACCCCAGAAAGCCAGACCTCACCGGCCATTCCCCCAAACAAGAAACAGCGCCCCTAGTTCCCATGAAGACACACCACTAAACATGAGTCCACGCCCCCCCCCGTGGCTCCGTGAAGACACGGAGGAGAAGCTGTCTGAGTGTGAGCTACTGAAAGAGTGGACATCCCTGTGTCTGTCCAGGCACTGCGTCGGATGGAGAACAGGTAGCCAGAAAACTGGACTGTCCAGCCTAAAGCCGGACATCTGGCCACCCTAACATCAGCCTGCCCCTAGGGTGGCCAGAGGTCTTGTTTTAGGCTGGACAGTCTGGCTTTCAGACTCCCTGTCCTCTGTCATGCGCAGGGCCTGGATGGACACAGGGATGTCCTTTTGAACAGCTCACTCTCAGCAGCAGCACTGTGCAGTCTGAGCAATGAGCTGCAGGGAGAAAGTCACCCACCCCCCACCCCTTCAGCTGAAAGAAGGTGATTTTTACCTATATTTTTAATCCTGGTCAAATGTGGCATGGAAGGGGCGTGGCCTGACTGAGTCAGGGATGTGACTTAGTGGGATCTGGGGGTGGGGCTTTTAAGACCTTCTTTTGACGGTGGCCTGAATTACAGGTCGATGCCATAGTAATTTAGGAGGAAGGTGGGTAGCAGTGGAAGAATACATCTTTTATTACTACTGAACAGTAAATATGTGAAATTTACATTATATGAGGTAATGATTGATGAGGAGTTAGTCTAAAACATAAGTTATACCATGGAAAACGGAAAAAGAGCTTGCTCTGGCCAGGGGAGTGTCTTTCCAACTGCAGCTAAGGGGACATGTCCATGCTCTTCCTATCACAGGTCAGGAGGCAATTAAAAGAAGAACAAAAAAAAACATCAGTACAATATCTAATACGTCCCCTATCCGGGTAGGTGTAGGTGGGGGGCAGGCTGGGGGGAAGGAGGTTTAGCTGGAAGAGCCAGAGCCTGTAGGTGGACCTGCGGAAAAATTGTTTGGAGAGAGGGCCTGTAGGTGGACCTCCGGAAAAACTGTTTGGAGAGAGGGCCTGTAGGTGGACCTCCGGAAAAATTGTTTGGAGAGAGGGCCTGTAGGTGGACCTCCGGAAAAACTGTTTGGAGAGAGGGCCTGTAGGTGGACCTCCGGAAAAATTGTTTGGAGAGAGGGCCTGTAGGTGGACCTCCGGAAAAATTGTTTGGAGAGAGGGCCTGTAGGTGGACCTCCGGAAAAATTGTTTGGATAGAGGGCCTGTAGGTGGACCTCCGGAAAAATTGTTTGGAGAGAGGGCCTGTAGATGGACCTCCGGAAAAATTGTTTGGAGAGAGGGTCTGTAGGTGGACCTCCGAAAAAATTGTTTGAAGAGAGGGCCTGTAGGGGGCCCTCCTGAAAAATTGTGGTAAAAGAGTGCCAGTTGGACCTCTGAAAAATGGCGTTTTTTTTGGTCAGCCTTATGCAAAGACGATATGGAGGAGGAGTAGGAGGAGTAGAGAAGAGGAATCGGATACATAAGTAATGTTAAATTTTAGCTGTTTTTTCCCGGAGGAGATTTGAATTCCGGTGAAATCCAGGCTTTGTTCATTTTAATAAGCGTCAGCCTGTCAGAGCTGTCAGTTGACAGGCGTGTACGCTTATTGGTGATGACGCCACCAGCTGCACTGAATACCCGCTCTGACAGCACGCTAGCGGCAGGGCAGGCCAGCACCTCCAAGGCGTACAGCGCCAGTTCAGGCCATGTGTCAAGCTTTGGAAATAAAATTAAATATATGGTGGCTCACCTGTATTCAAATGATGGATTTGGAGGTGCTGCTATCTTGTGACTATACCCGTAGTCACTTGGTAGTAGAAGTTAGATTATGAATAAATTAGATGAGCACACTCCTTATCTGTTTTGCATAGACATGAAGGGACTAAATGATAGTTGGAATAAGAATTTTTAATGATATATGATATAGACAATAAAATATATGAAGGTAAAATAAGAAAAAATGTAAAAAAAAAAAAAAAAAAAAAAGAAGAAAGGAAAAATGAAAAAAATAGATTAAAAATAAGAGAATGGATTGATAAAAATGATAAAAATACAAGAAATTTCAAATAAGTTCAAATATAGTCCAATAATAGTCCAAAAATTATATAAGTGAGGTTCCAGCTTGTGTGACAGTTGGATGTTCAAAGGGGTAATCTTATTGTAGTTTTACCAGTTGGTTTGTAACACTTGTAATTTTGCTGGTTAGTTTGTAATAAATATAAAGAGTAGAGATGAGCGAGTAGTGTTCGATCGAGCTGGTATTCGATCGAATACTACGCTATTCGGCATACTCGATTTCAATCGAGTATAACGGCGATGGCGCACTTAGAATTCGTTTCCCCTCCCACCTTCCCTGGCGCTCTTTTTCCACCAATCAACATGCAGGGGGGGTATGACAGGCACGCTGAGAACGCTGGCAGCGCGAAAACAGCGTCTACATGGATTGGCTGGAAAAACCATGTGACCTCGAATATTAAAAACTCAGCTCTTCCTGCTCGTACGCATATGCTGCGTGAACTTAGTCAGGGACAGAGGCTGGAGAAGGGACAGACAGGTTTTAGCAGTTGGACAGGCAGGAGCGTGATTAAAAGCCCTTATCAGGGCTACTATAGTGCACTACAGTGATAGCTTTACTACAAGATACACTTTACAGAGAACGGCTGCCGTATTCAGGGATAGCTGCTGGAGTAGGGACAGAGAGAGCCATTAGTGGTGTATTAGGTGCTCTGCTACATACCAAACTATATTTGGCACTACTGTTCAGCGTTCTTTTTGGCTGAAAAACCCTGTTATATAACTAGTGTGTATATGCACCATCTGATCTGGCAGTATACGGCTGTGAATTTTATTTTATTTTTTAAATACAGTTTTATTTGGCTCTAGTGTTCTGGGTTCTGTGTGCCTGCAATACCCTTTTTGTATACCAGGTGTAAATACCCACCGTCTGTTCAGTTAGTACACGGCTGTGTACCTTGAAATATACAATATCTAGGCCATTTAATAGGCCACTGTACTGTGCGTTCTCTTGCTAAATTATCTCACATACCTGGTGTAAATACCCACCGTCTGTTCTGTTACTACACGGCTGTGTACTTTGAAATATACAATATCTAGGCATTTTAATAGGCCACTGTACTGTGCGTTCTCTTGCTAAATTATCTCACATACCTGGTGTAAATACCCACCGTCTGTTCTGTTACTACACGGCTGTGTACTTTGAAATATACAATATCTAGGCATTTTAAATAGGCCACTGTACTGTGCGTTCTCTTGTTAAATTATTTCACATACCTGGTGTAAATACCCACCGTCTGTTCTGTTACTACACGGCTGTGTACTTTGAAATATACAATATCTAGGCATTTTAATAGGCCACTGTACTGTGCGTTCTCTTGCTAAATTATCTCACATACCTGGTGTAAATACCCACCGTCTGTTCTGTTACTACACGGCTGTGTACTTTGAAATATACAATATCTAGGCATTTTAATAGGCCACTGTACTGTGCGTTTCTCTTGCTAAATTATCTCACATACCTGGTGTAATACCCACCGTCTGTTCTGTTACTACAACGGCTGTGTACTTTGAAATATACAATATCTAGGCATTTTAATAGGCCACTGTACTGTGCGTTCTCTTGCTAAATTATCTCACATACCTGGTGTAAATACCCACCGTCTGTTCTGTTACTACAACGGCTGTGTACTTTGAAATATACAATATCTAGCATTTTAATAGGCCACTGTAACTGTGCGTTCTCTTGCTAAATTATCTCACATACTGGTGTAAATACCACCGTCTGTTCTGTTACTACACGGCTGTGTACTTTGAAATATAAATATCTAGGCATTTTAATAGGCCACTGTACTGTGCGTTCTCTTGCTAAATTATTCACATACCTGGTGTAAATACGCCACCGTCTGTTCTGTTACTAACACGGCTGTGTACTTTGAAATATACAATATCTAGGCATTTTAATAGGCCACTGTACTGTGCGTTCTCTTGCTAAATTATTCTCACATACCTGGTGTAAATACCCACCGTCTGTTCTGTTACTACACGGCTGTGTACTTTGAAATATACAATATCTAGGCATTTTAATAGGCCACTGTACTGTGCGTTCTTCTTGCTAAATTATCTCACATACCTGGTGTAAATACCCACCGTCTGTTCTGTTACTACACGGCTGTGTACTTGAAATATACAATATCTAGGCATTTTAATAGGCCACTGTACTGTGCGTTCTCTTGCTAAATTATCT
>ONZH01027280.1:0-74930 GCA_900303285.1 Rhinella marina
AAATGAAAGTAAAAACAGCTTTCTCTCCTGACTCAATTTCTAACAGCTATATTGTCTGATAAAGTGGATATAAGGTGATTCTGGTATTGTTTGAAAGGTTGGAAAGCCAGCTTTCAAACAATATCAGGTTCATATTTCTAGTGGCTACCAATCCTAAGATTTGAGCAGCTAAAGCAGCCCTCCCCTCTTCAGTCTGGTTTGCTTTGGGCACTTGCAGCAGCAGAGTTGGGCACTTGGGAGCTGTTTTCCTGCAGAATAAAAGTGTTTTTCCTGGACATGTAATACAGACACAAAGTGCACACAGGTATGTCTGGGATGTGTATGCAATCTTTTGTGGAGCAGTGCTCTTAGTTATGGGCCGTTCAGACAGCCGTATTGTTGCGGATCCCCAAAAATGCCGATCCGCAAAAACACGGATGCCGGCCAGTGTGCCTGCACCCCATACAAAATGTCTATTCTTGTCTGCAATTGCGGACAAGAATAGGACATGTTCTATCCTTTTTTTGCAGAGCCGCGGCTCTCCACGATCTAATGCCGCCCATTGAAATTAATGGGGCTGCATCTATTCCGCTAAATTGCGGAATAGATGCGGACCCATTCACACAGTTGTGTGAACTGGCCCTTATATTCGTGAAAAACAGGTGAAAGACTCCCTTTAAAAAAATATTTCTCACTGACTTTTATTAGTACTTTTTCTTGTAACTAAAGCTAAATCATTGTATAATGTAAAATTTGTAACTTTTCTTTGTGTACTAGTGTTTCACCATGTTCAGGACATTTGCTTGTTGTCAGTGACAAGATGTATTAGGGCAGATTTATCAAGCTGTCTAAAGTTATAGCTGTCCTTGTTTCCTAACGCAACCAATCACTGTATTTTCCAAGAGCACTAAAAGAAATAAAAGCTGCATCGTGATTGGTTGCTAAAGGAAACCAATCAATAAATGTGTATTAATTTGGGATCCAGTGTCATCTAATATATAAAGCTGAGTGTATGTGTGTGTTTGTGTGTGTATGTCCAGCTAATGGAATCCGCACCGCTGCAGCTACAATCACAAAATTTGGCACACATGTACATCAGGTGTCCGGGAAGGTTTTAGAACAGTTTTCAGCTCTCCAGGACGTACCGTTTCTGAGATTTTCCCAAAAAATGCATTAGCCAATAGTAGCCTGGTCACATGACCCTTATCAGCCAATAGAAGCTCACAGGCAATCTCTACACACCAGGTTTCTATGACAACCTAGCCAGTTCACTGCTGTAGGTCTGCATTAAAGAGGCAGAGCGCTGTGGATGACAATGGTTCAGTTACCATAAATATAACTTATGTTTTAGACTAATTCATCATCAATCATTACCTCATATAATGTAAATTTCACATATTTACTGTTCAGTAGTAATAAAAGATGTTTTCTTCCACTGCTACCCACCTTCCTCCTAAATTACTATGGCATTGACCTGTAATTCAGGCCACCGTCAAAAGAAGGACTTAAAAGCCCCACCTCCAGATCCCACTAAGTCACGCCCCTGACTCAGTCAGGCCACATCCATTCCATGCCGCATTAGACCTGGATTAAAAATATAGGTAAAAATCACCTTCTTTCAGCTGCAGGGGTGTGGGGAGGGTGACTTTCTCCCTGCAGCTCATTGCTCAGACTGCACAGTGCTGCTGCTGAGAGTGAGCTGTTCAAAAGGACATCCCTGTGTCCATCCAGGCCCTGCGCATGACAGAGGACAGGGAGTCTGAAAGCCAGACTGTCCAGCCTAAAACCAGACCTCTGGCTACCCTAGGGGCAGGCTGATGTTAGGGTGGCCAGATGTCCGACTTTAGGCTGGACAGTCCAGTTTTCTGGCTACCTGTTCTCCGTCCGACCCAGTGCCTGGACAGACACAGGGATGTCCACCCTTCCAGTAGCTCACACTCAGACAGCTTCTCCTCCGTGTCTTCACGGAGCCAGGGGGGGCATGGCCTCATGTTTAGTGGTGTGTCTTCATGGGAACTGGGGGCGCTGTTTCACGTTTGGGGGAATGGCCGGTGAGGTCTGGCTTTCTGGGGTTAAGACAGTGGCCACTCTAGCTTCTATGGAGGTCACAGTTAAAGGGGCGGGCTGCTGTAGAGGTCACAGTTAAAGGGGCGGGCTGCTGCAGAGGTCACAGTTAAAGGGGCGGGCAGCTGTAGAGGTCACAGTTAAAGGGGCGGGCAGCTGTAGAGGTCACTGTTAAAGGGGCGGGCAGCTGTAGAGGTCACTGTTAAAGGAGCGGGCTGCTGTAGAGGTCACTGTTAAAGAGGCGGCCTGCTGTAGAGGTCACTCTTAAAGGGGCGGCCTGCTGTAGAGGTCACTGTTAAAGGAGCGGGCTGCTGTAGAGGTCACTGTTAAAGGGGCGGGCTGCTGTAGAGGTCACTGTTAAAGAGGCGGCCTGCTGTAGAGGTCACTCTTAAAGGGGCGGCCTGCTGTAGAGGTCACTGTTAAAGGGGCGGCCTGCTGTAGAGGTCACTGTTAAAGGGGCGGCCTGCTGTAAAGGTCACTGTTAAAGGGGCGGCCTGCTGTAGAGGTCACTGTTAAAGGGGTGGGCCGCTGGAGAGGTCACTGTTAAAGGAGCTAGCTGCTGTAGAGGTCACTGTTAAAGGGGCGGGCACTGTAGAGGTCACTCTCGATATCTTTTAACGACACACACAGAAACAGTAAATGAAATAAATTAAATATAACCCGGGCGAAGCCGGGTCCTTCAGCTAGTATGTTCATATAATTTAATACTGCATCCATCGGCAAGTAAAGTGCATTGAAGACCACCCTGTACTACTCATGCAATGAGAATAGAAAAATGAAGAACTCGTGCTCAAAGTTCATTACAGGTTTTGAAAAGTTAAATTTACTCATTCACCAACCTTATCATCATAATGTAACTCCTTGCTAGGCCAAAAAAGACATAGCCAAATCTTCTTTGGCTTTTTTTTCCTAATTGGTACATACCAGGTGTATATATACTTTCAAAAGTGAAGAGGTAAACGATTCATTGTAGTTAATTGATTTAAAAGCTGACACCTTTAACATGTATAGCTACTGCCATCTACTGGCAGCTCTACTTACTGGAAAATATTACTCTAGCCAAGGATGGACAAATGTGATATCATTAACCCCTTAAGGTCACAGCCTAGTTTGGTACTTAATGCTTTGCAATTTTTTCCCCTCTTCCTGATCTCCACATCAAAAGCCATTACTTTTTTTCCCGTTAACATAGCTGTACGCGTTTCTTTATGTGGGGGAATTTGCTGTCAGGGAGTCTGGGGAGGATGGCAGACCCTGAGCTCCCCACAACCCCTGTCCCTGCCTATTGCCCCCCTACGCTAGATCGTAGGGCGACAACTGGACAACAAACCCCTGTACTGGCTATGGAGCGGGGAGTTGGAAGGACAGACAGACTAAATAAACACATAACACAGAAGAGTAGTTTACAGTCCGAGGTCAGCAACGAGAGAGCATTAACGGCAAAATCACAATCCAAGAGCAAGTCCAATATACAGGCCGGGGTCAAAACACAGGAGAGTAGAAGGTACCGAATCAGCAGGCAGAAGACAAAGTCCAAGATACAAACCCACAGGTCAAACACAGGAATCAAGCACAAGACTAAACGCTGGTGATGAGCCACAAAGGACAATCAAACACTGGCAATGCACTGGAGGGAGAGGAGTATTTATGCAACCAGAGATCCTACCCCTTTGCTCTGAGTGGACCAAGCTCCAGAAGACCGATCATCAACACCTGAGAATTAACCCAACATGAACAGGACAAAACATGAGGCCGGGCGTCGACTGTCTTAGCAGATGAGTAGAAGTGTGAACAAGGTACAAAGAGACTAGGCGTCGACTGCCTAGCAGAGTTAGAAATGTGAATAGGGTTAGCAAGAGACTAGGCGTCAGCTGGTTAACACAGCCCAATTCACACTGAGTGTACGAACTCTGACATTTGCATTGTTTTAATGGCACCATTTTGGGGTACATCTGATGAATTGTATACATTTTAAACATATTTTTGGGGAGGGAGGCAGCTTTAAAAAAATGAAGCAATTCTGCCAAATGTAAGTTACGTCATCTATAGGTTTAGTAAATATGTTTTTTTCTGTACTTTTAGCCAGACTTCTGGCAAAACTGCAATATGACTACAACATGTAAATACACATCGCGCTTTGAGACTGGAACCACACATGCAGTTTTTGGTGCCAAAGCCAGGAGTGGATCCAAAAAGAAGCAAGAATATATTATTTTCAGAATGTTCTTGCAGAGAACATGGGAGTCAATTATCTACTGATCTCTTCCATATTCAGCTGGTATAGCTAAAGTAGGTGGTGCTTATACTATATATGAGACTGAAGAGGGATTTACAAACATTTCCCAAATTACTACCTGGCTTAGATTTAAAGATAAATTATGGGCGTATTGAAAAGCATCTAAAGGCTATCCAAGGGGACCAATTTTTTAGGAATTTATGGTGGTTTCTGGTTTTCCCAGAAAGCTAATTCATCCAGTCTATAAATTTGGTCTACCTCGGCAATCCATTGTACTGCAGAAGGGGTCTCTCTGGATTTCCAGGGGGCAGTGGATAGAAATGGCTCTGCTCCGGTCACTGATACTAGTAATGGGTGTAAATTTCTCAGAACTATTAGGGATATATAGTACAGTGTTGTCATAGGGGAGCGTGTAAGGGAAGTCTTGCAAATCTTAGTTATGAAATCCCAGATTATGATCCAAAAGGGTTTGACTTCGTCAAATACCCAGCACAAGTGAAAGTACAGGTATGTGTCGTTGTCACATTCACATTTTCAGCAGGTATCATGATGAAAGTTGTCAATTTGTGTCAGAAGTTCACCTTGCATCACTATGAAGGACTGTACTGGGAAGGATGCCATGCCAACCAGGCAAGCTTCGGCTTCTGGACCTATCAGTGTCTGGAAACCAAGCCAATCAGGTTTCTGTCTCTGTGTCCAATCCTGTCATCATAGCCTGGTACTGCGTTTGTCATCCCTAGTGTCTGTATTGTTGGACTTACTTCAGACTTCTCTGTTTTTTTTTTAACTTCTGGCTTGTTTTTTGGATTATCCTCGTGACTGCCGATTATGGTTACTTCTACTCTGTACTGCGTTCATCATGTTTGTTTCTCCTGGTTTTTGACCCTGCATGCTGACTTCTCTGGTCATTCTGATAGATCTGCTACTAATGTGCCTAAACCAGATTTCTGTTATCAAGCACCACAAATGTATCCTGGATCCCTAGCAGCCAAATCCATCCTGCCTCTCTGTGGGCTCTGGTAAATACCTAGAGGTAGCCTTAGTTCCATAATATTTGGAGAGGTTTCAGAAGATTGGCAGAAGATTTTCGGTTTACTGGCTGTGGTCTGGGTGGTGATTGTACTATTACCTAACAATGTTATTGATCTTATAAGGCATCATATGCCATCTACTCAGAATTTTGAAATAATTTTCTTGAATCCTGCAACATCTGAAAACTGCTTTGGGAGCTTTCATTATGTTAATGAGTGTCTTCTAAATTAATGCCAGATGCTTTGAATAAATACAGATTTTATTGATAATTTAAATAATTACATGATTAAAAACAGTCATAGAGGCAGGGAAAAAGGTGACATCTACTGGAGGAGAAACACAGTGGAACCAATTTATTTGTCCAGAAAGTGCAAGTGCAAAGGAAATCAACAACACATCATAAAGACAAGAAATGATTACCCATACTGTGTCTCCTCCAGGATTTAAATTATCAATAAAATCTGTATTTATTATAAGCCGTCTGGCATTAATTTATAGGTTATTTCTTAAAGGTGGTTTTGCCATAGGCTTTATTATATTAGTCCTATGTGACGAGTGGGTAGCTTCACTGTTGTATGTAATATGTTGTGGGATTTTTTTCTTTTGGGTTTCTCCTTAAATATAATAAAAATATGGAAAGTGTGGCATGCATTTGTATTCAGTAATTACAGCTGCAAGTCTTTTTGGGTATGTCTCTACCAGCTTTGTACATCTGACATTTTTGCCCATTCTTCTTTACAAAATAGCTCAAGCTCAGTCAGATTGGATGGAGAGTGTCTGTGAACAGCAATTTTCAAATCTTACCACAGATTCTCAATGGGATTTAGGTCTGGAGTTTGACTGGGCCATTCTAAAACATGAATATTATTTCATCTAAACCATTCCATTGTAGCCCTGGCTGTATGTTTACAGTCGTTGTCCTGTTGGAAGGTGAACCTCCGCTCAAGTCTCAAGTCTTTTGCAGCCTCTACCAGGTTTTCCTCCAGGATTGCACTGTATTTAGCTCCATCCATATTCCCATCAACACTGACCAGCTTCCCTGTCCCTGCTGAAGAAAACCATCCCCACAGCACAGCATGATGCCGCCACCACCATGTTTCACTGTGGGAATGGTGTGTTCAAGGTGATGTGCAGTGTTAGTTTTTCTACTTCTTTTTAGGCCAAAAAGTTCAACTTTGGTCTCATCTGACCTGAGCACTTTCTTCCACATGTTTGCTTGTCCCCTACATGGCTTGTGGCAAACCGCAAACGGCACTTCTTATTGCTTGCTTTCAAAAATGGCTTTCTTCTTGTCACTCTTCCATAGGCCAGATTGGTGGAGTACACGACTAATAGTTGTCCTGTGGACAGATTCTGGCATCTGAGCTGTGGATCTCTGCAGCTCCTCCAGAGTGACCATAAGCCTCTTGAACTCTTCTCTAATTAGTGCTTTCCTTGCATGGGCTGTTAGTTTAGGTAGGCGACCATGTCTTGGTAGATTTGCAGTTGTACCTTACTCCATCCATTTATGGATAATGGATTGAACAGTGCTCCATGGCACTTCTGTTATCCCTGACCTATCTTTTGTGTTCCTTGGTTTTCATGATGCTTTTTGATCACTAATGTTCACTAACAAAAGTCTAGGGCCTTTACAGAACAGCTGTAGTTATACTGAGAATAAGTTACACACAGGTGGACTCTATTTACTAACTAGGTGACTTCTGAAGGCAGTTGGTCACACTGGATTTTATTTAATGGTATCAGAGTACAGGGGGCTGTATACAAATGCATGTCACAATTTTTAGATCTTGATTTATTAAAAATTTTGAAAATAATGTATTATTTTCTTTTCACTTCACACATACTTGCTACTTTGTGTTGGTCTGTCACATGAAATCTCAATAAAATACATTTGAGTTTGTGGGTGTAACATGAAAAAATGTGGAAAAGTTCAAGGGGTATGAATACTTTTTGAAGGCATTATATGGTGGAATAGAGTTGTTTGTGAACGTGGAATATGTAAATGAAATAACATTGCGGGGTGGTGTGCTGTGTAGTAGAAGGTTTGAAACTATAAAGTGGGGCGACCATACTGTGACAGGAAATTGAGAGAAGGGATGTGGAGCAATTCATTGAGGATCAAAATTAAGCCATTATCAAGAAGGAATGTATAAAATTAATTCAGGGTGGGGTCTGAGTGTGGAAGGATGCCTCTGATTTGTATACAGTTAATGTTGATAGGAAAAAACTTAGGCTTTATTGGTAATGCATTTCATCACTGGTATAGTGACTTTGTCAGGCCATATATAACAATGCACAAATAGTTCATAAAAGGTTATCAATGAAGCAGAAGGGATGGATGGGGGAAGTGGGATGGGGGAGGGGGAGGTGTAGGAGTAGGAGGGAAAATAGGTGGAGATACACAAATATATGTGTCACGGGGGAGACAAGGGAAGGTGCGCCCTGTACTGAATACCCCCCCGTTCTCTCCCTGCCTGCTTGCCTCAGTCGGCCCTAGGCGGCCCGCGGACAACCACGGTGACGGTCCCTGCTCTGTATAAGTGCACAGGGAGGAACAGGGAACAATAGGAGAGACAAACACAGACGAAACAAACACAATATTAGAATAGTCAGCAAGCCGGGTCATGCACAGGAGATAACGTCAATACCGGGGGTGAAGCAAAAGAGAGGTCGAAGTCCAAAGTCCAAGTCAGGGTCAAACAGCAATCAAACACTAGGTCGCACAAGCACTGATCAAAGTAGTAACGCTAATCACAGGCAATTAGGGAGGACAACTAGTGGCTTTAAATAGCCCTCCACTGGGTCATGTGACGGGGCCAGCGTCACATGACCTAATTTGCATACCGAGCGCTGGCCAAACGTGACCAGCGCTCAAATATGCACCAAATTTGGTCATGTGGCTTGGCCAGCGCCACATGACCCAAAACCAGGTATATAATAAATGTTCTGAGCGCTGGTTGCCCAGACCAGCGCTCAGATGTCCCCGCCTGCTCGTTTACTAGGGGGCGGGGAGGACGCCGGACGCGCTGTATCAGTACGCGTGCCGGACCCTCTCCTGTGAGTGTCGTCATGGAGACGAGGACGCATCCTGCGTCCTCGCTCCGGCGCACTCCTGGGGAGACCGGCGGCACGGCAGAGGGGAAGCGCGCCGCCGGCTCCCCGTTACACTACCCCCCCCTTCACGAGGGGCCACCGGACCTTAGCTGGAGGAACCGGCTTTTCAGGATGCTGTCGATGAAAACTCCTAACAAGTGCGTCTGCATGCATCCTGCTCAGCGGTACCCAAGATCTGTCCTCAGGCCCAAATCCCCTCCAGTGTACAAGGTACTGGAAGGAATTCCGGACTTTCCTAACGTCAATGATTCTATGAATCTCGTGCTCCACTTGTCCCTCCACCTCGACCGGAGGCGGGGGCAGTTCCTCTGGACCAGCGGGAGCAACATAACGCTTAAGCAAAGACATATGAAAAACATTGTGAACACGAAGGGAGTCAGGTAAACACAATTCAAACGACACCGGATTGATCACCTTGGTGATCCTGTATGGACCAATGAAGCGAGGCGCAAACTTATAGGATGGTACTTTCATACGTAGATTTTTAGTTGACAACCATACCATGTCCCCCACCTTGAAATTCACACCCTTAGAACGTTTCTTATCGGCCTTAGTTTTTTGAATCCTTTGGGCTCTTTCCAGGTTCGACTGAACCTGTGCCCAAACTGTGCACAGTTCCTGAGAGAGAGCATTGGCCTCTGGGACCGCCGAAACAGCTGGAGAAAAGGAGCCAAAGCGCGGATGAAACCCCATGTTGCAGAAAAACGGCGATACCCCAGAAGACGAATTCACACGGTTATTAATCGCGAACTCGGCCAGAGACAGGAATCTGGCCCACACATGCTGGTTATCAGCAACATAACATCTGAGATATTGCTCAACGGACTGATTAAGACGTTCAGTCTGACCATTGGTCTCTGGATGAAAGGCTGACGAAAAGGATAAGGAAATATCAATCTTCTTACAGAAGGCCCTCCAGAATTTAGACACAAACTGCACCCCCTGTCAGAAACAATATTCTCAGGAACACCGTGTAGTTTAACTATGTGGTCCATAAATACGGAAGCCAAAACCTTTGCAGAGGGTAATTTACACAAAGGAATAAAGTGACACATCTTGCTGAATCTGTCCACCACTACAAGAATCACGGTTTTACCCTCAGAGCATGGCAAATCCGTGATGAAGTCCATGGACAGATGTGACCAAGGTCTACCAGGTATGGGTAATGGACGCAACTCACCCATAGGCCGAGTCTTGGGATTCTTGGACCTGGCACAAGTATTGCACGCAGTTACAAAAGCCTGAACATCTCTGGAGATTGACGACCACCAATACTGCCTAGAGACCAACTCCTTGGTGGCATTGATACCAGGATGTCCACATAAAACAGAGCTATGGCACTCACCCAGCAGTCGCAACCGCAAATGAGCTGGCACAAATAACTTGTCATTGGGAGTACCAGTGGGAGCAAGATGTTGTCCTGCCACGATTTCGGAAGCGAGATCAGATGAGGTAGCGGCTACGATGATGTCAGCTGGCAGGATAGGCTCAGGAGGGACGTCAGGAGGCTGATACGCCTGGAAACTTCGGGATAAGGCATCGGCCTTAATGTTCTTGCTTCCGGGTCTGAAGGTAACACAAAAGTCAAAACGAGTAAAGAACAAAGCCCACCTCGCCTGTCTGGGATTCAATCGCTTAGCAGATTCCAGAAACATCAAATTCTTATGATCCGTGAGGACCGTAATGCGGTGTAATGCCCCTTCTAAAAAATGACGCCATTCCTCAAATGCCCACTTGATTGCTAGTAACTCCCTATTACCAATGTCATAGTTTCTCTCGGCAGGAGAGAACTTGCGGGAGAAGAAGGCGCATGGCTTGAGATTAGTTAAGGTGGAAGACCCCTGGGACAGTACTGCCCCCACACCATCTTCAGATGCATCCACCTCAACTACAAACGGTTTATTTTGATCAGGCTGGATCAGCACAGGAGCATCAACAAAAAACTGCTTTAGTTTTTCAAAAGCTTCAATAGCTGCAGGGGACCAGTTGACTAAATCAGCTCCCTTGCGGGTCAAATCCGTAATGGGTTTGGCTATAACAGAAAAATTTTTGATAAATTTCCGATATAAATTAGTAAAACCCAGAAATCGCTGGAGCGCCTTCAGAGAGGAAGGTCGCACCCAATCTACAATGGCCTGTACCTTACTCGGGTCCATTTTGAAGGAAAAAGGGGTGAGAATGTATCCCAAAAAGGTCACTTCCTGAACACCAAAGATACACTTCTCCCCTTTGACAAACAACTTGTTCTCACGCAACACCTCCAGCACTTGCCTGGTGTGGGATACGTGACTCTCCAGTCTGTAGAAAAAATCAAGATGTCATCAATATAGACATTACAAATTTTCCAATAAATGGTCTAAAAATGTCATTGACAAAATTTTGGAACACCGCAGGAGCATTACTTAACCCGAAGGGCATAACTAGGTACTCGTAATGACCCTCCGGGGTATTAAAGGCAGTTTTCCATTCATCACCCTCACGGATTCTGATCAGGTTGTACGCCCCCTTCAGATCTAGCTTAGTAAACCAACAAGCACCCTGAACCTGATTCAACAAATCAGGAATAAGGGGCAACGGGTACCTGTTTTTAACAGTAATTTTATTGAGTTCCCTGTAATCAATACAGGGCCTCAACCCTCCATCCTTTTCCCGACAAAGAAAAATCCTGCCCCCATGGGAGAAACAGAAGGCCGGATGTGACCCTTGGCCAGACTCTCCTTGAGATAATCCCTCATAGACTGACGCTCTGGAGTAGAGAGATTATAGATACGGCCCTTGGGATATCTGGACCCCTCAATAATATCGATGGCACAATCATATTGCCGGTGAGGAGGGAGAAACTCAGTCTCGGACATGGAGAAAACGTCCGAAAAATCGTTGATGTACTCAGGTAAGAAAAGAGACTCAGTAGTACCTCCCAACTGCAATACAGATTTGCAACACTTGTCACAATTCAGCCCCCATTTTTCTAATTCACCTGTTGACCAATTGATTACAGGATTGTGGTCCTGCAACCAAGGTAAACCAAGAACTAGGTCAGCAGGTAAATTTTTTAAAACCCAAAAAACACATTTTTCGGAATGCGAAATCCCAACCGTCAGGGTCACACTAGGAGTACAGAACTCGATCCTCCCATTATTTAGGGGAGTGGAGTCGAGGGCGATAATTTGAATACCCCCCCTTAAAGGGACCATCGGTAAACCCACAGACTGTACAAAATCAAAATTAATAAAATTAGCAGCAGAACCAGAGTCAACAAAAGCCTTTCCAGAACCCCTGAATTGATCATATGCAATGGAGATGGGTACTAAAATCTTTCTCCTTACCACTGCTGGGGTTACCTTACTTCCCACCGGAGATCTCCTAGAGGGCGGAAGTTTTGGACACTGCTGGAGCCAGTGGTTCACCTCACCGCAGTAGAAGCAGGCTCCCTTTAAACGTCTTTGGTTTTTCAGGATACCTCCTAACTGCATGGACTCCGGGACCTTGGCAGGAGGTGGACTCAGAGGAGGAAACTCAGGCAGGACGACAGCTTGAGGAGTACTTGATCGTTCCCTCTGTCTTTCTCTCACCCGTCGATCCAGCTTAATAACTAAAGTCATGGTCGTCTCTAGGGAGTCAGGAGTAGGATAACAAACCAGAAGATCCTTGAGTTGGTCTGACAGCCCCACCCTAAACTGGCTTCTCAAAGCTGGGTCATTCCACCCAGAGGAGACACACCACTTCCTGAACTCTGCACAGTAATCCTCTACTGGGCGGTTTCCCTGCTGAATGTTCCTGAGCTGAGTTTCTGCTACAGTGGCCCAGTCTGGTTCTTCATACAAAAGACCTAAGGCCTGGAAAAAGGCCTCCACAGACAACAGACATGGGGAGTCAGATGGCAATGAGAAAGCCCACTCCTGCGGATCCCCTTGCAGCAAGGAAATAATTATTCCTACCCGCTGCTGCTCAGAACCCGAGGAGTGTGGGCGTAAACGAAAATATAATTTGCAACTCTCCTGGAAAGAACGGAAAGTCTTTCGGTTACCCACAAACCGATCGGGCAACCTTATATGGGGTTCAATAATGGAGGGAGCGGCTGCGGGTGCAGTTTGCAGCTGCTCCTGGTGTTGGATTCTCTCGGCCAGATCCTGGATCATCTGAGCCATGTCACCTATATGATCCGTGAGAACTCGCAACGGCTCCATTTAGTATGGCCTGTGATTCTGTCACGGGGGAGACAAGGGAAGGTGCGCCCTGTACTGAATACCCCCCCCCCGTTCTCTCCCTGCCTGCTTGCCTCAGTCGGCCCTAGGCGGCCGCGGACAACCACGGTGACGGTCCCTGCTCTGTATAAGTGCACAGGGAGGAACAGGGAACAATAGGAGAGACAAACACAGACGAAACAAACACAATATTAGAATAGTCAGCAAGCCGGGTCATGCACAGGAGATAACGTCAATACCGGGGGTGAAGCAAAGAGAGGTCGAAGTCCAAAGTCCAAGGTCAGGGTCAAACAGCAATCAAACACTAGGTCGCACAAGCACTGATCAAAGTAGTAACGCTAATCACAGGCAATTAGGGAGGACAACTAGTGGCTTTAAATAGCCCTCCACTGGGTCATGTGACGGGGCCAGCGTCACATGACCTCATTTGCATACCGAGCGCTGGCCAAACGTGACCAGCGCTCAAATATGCACCAAATTTGGTCATGTGGCTTGGCCAGCGCCACATGACCCAAAACCAGGTATATAATAAATGTTCTGAGCGCTGGTTGCCCAGACCAGCGCTCAGATGTCCCCGCCTGCTCGTTTACTAGGGGGGCGGGGAGGACGCCGGACGCGCTGTATCAGTACGCGTGCCGGACCCTCTCCTGTGAGTGTCGTCATGGAGACGAGGACGCATCCTGCGTCCTCGCTCCGGCGCACTCCTGGGAGACCGGCGGCACGGCAGAGGGGAAGCGCGCCGCCGGCTCCCCGTTACAATATGTGCATACACAAGGGTTATAAAACAAGTCAGTGGGTTCAAAATGTGGTATCGATGTTGCCATTCAATCCATTAGGCTGTAAGGTTGACAGCTTAAAGATACAAAAAGCTTGTCTATTGGGGTTAGCAGCTGAAATTTGTCAAATGGTAAAGGAGATTATAGAGTCAAATTTACTGTTTTGTGTTTGAGAGTAATGGCTGCCAACGCTATTCTTTGGGTAGTTATTTAATACGTTTTATCTATGCTTGTTCAAACAACAGAGCAATGGTTGTGTGGTCTGATCAATGTATTGAAAATTGCATGGGCATTGGAGTAAATAGATGACATAATCAGAATTATAGTTCACCTGTTATTGGTACATTATAGCAACAGAGAGACTGTTTGGAACCACATCTGTAGGTCCCAATGATGGTGGTAAGAGGGTTTAATGGTTTGATGGCTAGGGGACTACGTAAACGACTGGGGGCTTGGATATTGCCCAAAGTGATGGAATATCTGTAAGTAATTTTAGTTGGTCAGAATTTCTTTGCCTAGGATGTTAACGTTCTTCAGCATGTGTCAGTGGCGTTGTAGGATCTTTTTGATGAAAGTGTGATCTGAATTGTATGCGCTGATGCAATTATGAGAAAAATAGCCTATATTAGCTTGCAAAGATTTTTTGGAGGGTGAGAGGTAGTTCGCTTGGGTCAAAGCGATGCATTTCTTGATGGCATTTTTGATTAGTTGTGTGGGATAATATTTTTCTCTAAAGTGGTTCACTAGGATTTGGGCTTGTGTGAAAGTATTTTGAGTAGTTTCTGTGGATGTGATTGAGTTGTCCAAAGGGACAATCCTCCTACCTCGTTAATAAACTTTTATAAACTCTGACTTTGTGCATTGTTATATAAGGCCTGATGAAGTCACTATTTCAGTGATGAAATGCACTGCCAAATTAAGTCTCAGTTTTCTACTATCGACACATTCACCATTGGAGTGTTCTTTCAACTTTATTAACACATTAATATGCGCACTGAAGTTTCTACTTACCGTCCTGGACCCGGCAACTGCCTTCCTCCACCAATGGTATGCTTCATCTCAAAGTTGTGCCTGGTTAGCACAACCATTTGAGGTAATCCTCTATCTACTGCACCTCCTGATGCCTTTTCTTGTTGCTGTGGCAACCCTGTCCTATTCGAACGCCCTGCATCTTGTTTTCTTTTATTCAGATTCTGATTTTATGAGGGCGCATGTAGGTTACTGACAACTTTGACAAGATTTATAAAGTTCCAAATATTGTATGTAATTATAGTAAATAGTTTAAGGTAAGGCGGTAGTACTCATATGCTAATGATATATGAATTGTAAAGGAGACACCTGGTTCTCTACTGCCACCCAGTATTGGGCATGGTCAGGCAATCTGCCACACAGCTTTTTAGTAGAACAGGACATTTTGGCAGGCCCACATTCCTCCATTGTCCTCTGGTCATAGTAAAGTGTTGTAGGCAATTCTGGGCCTGGAGGTATGCCGGAACAATTTCGTAACTAACCTTTTTGGGAAAGGCAAAATTAGGCTGATTTCGGTTTTTATGTATCATCGAGGATGCAAAAGGGACAAGCAAAGTGTCTATCTTTTGTGCTATTTGGTCTTATATGGGATTATAGTTTAGCAGGTAAAGTCTAAATCTGGGGAGTTTATGATAACAAGGTAGCATAGAGTTTGTTTAGGCTAATCAAAAATAGATTAGAGTCTGCTGATTCATTCTGGTGTGACTGGATTATGCTTAAAATTTAGGATTTGGACATATTTATTTTATAACCCAATATAAAACCAAACTCTTGAAACAAATTTGGTAAATAGGGGAGAGACTATTCTGGATTCATGATAAAAAAAATAAAACATATGTGAAGTCAGCAACTTTATGATTTTATTTAGCAAGGTTTATATTGATAACACAAAAAGGAGAGGGGAAAACCCTGACAAGTTCCATTACCAATATAGAAAAAAGAGGATAATGTATTATTGACTAATATTTGCTCTGAAGAAGATTGGTAAATGTTGGAGATGGCGTTCACAAATTGAATTGGGACACTTTCATAAATGACCAGTCGACTCTGCCGAAAGCTTTTTCTACATAAGCACCAAGAAGAATAACAGGAGTGGAAATGGTTTGTATTTAATGTAAAAGCTTTAGCATCCTATACAATATGTATTGCCTTTACCCTCCCTGGGGTCCATTTCAGTGCAGTAATTACAGTATGTCTTGATCGTTAAATGGTTGCCAAAGGGATTGCATATGGTTATTAGTAAAGGTCCTTTTACACGGAAAGATAAATCGTGTAAGCGATCGTATATCAACGACCGATGAACGATCGAACGATGCTGTGTAAATACCGTTTACATTGAAAGAGAAGTCGTTCAAAATCTTCGTATTTTCCGTCGTTTGATAATCGTTATTACGATCGTTCCTTGCATTTACATTAACCGATGTATTGCTTACAGGGGTGGGGAAAGGTGAAATTGAAAAGAAGTAGGTGTTTCCTGGTGTTCAATTACCACCCATGATCCGCCCTCAAAACCTCCTACTGTACAAAAACACCATGTGGCAGTCTCCATTTTGTTCATTGTTTCCAGGAGTGCTGTTGTGAAGAGGAGCGATTCTCTTTGAAGATGAGCCTTTTAGCCAAACGCCGGTTAGCAGTTCTTATTTTATTGCATCTTCACGAAATGGAAGATAATGAAAGGAGGAGGCGTCGTCGTAGGATTTGGTCAAGAAGATGGCTTCAAGAAAGGGAAAAATTTTCTCACATTGCTTTGATGGACGAGATCAAGGAGAGAAACCCTGATGATTTCCGAAATTATTTGAGGATGTCGCAAGAATCTTTTTCCCTTTTGGTGTCTCTTGTAAAACCCCTAATACAGAAACAGGACACTGTTATGCGTGAGGCGATACCTGTAGAGCAACGGCTGGCAGCAACTCTACGTTTTCTGGCCACTGGAAGGTCTCTTCAAGATCTGCAGTTCACAACTGCCATTTCAGTGCCTTCATTGTGTGCGATAATCCCTGAAACGTGTGAGGCGATTATCACAGCGTTAAAAGGAGAATATTTAAAGGTAAGCAATTTAAAAAATTTGAATCTGTATTGTAGTTATGATTTTCTAATGATATATATATCATATCATGTGTGTTAATGCATGTGTATATGTATATTATATATTTAGATATATATATATATATATTTAATTTTGAGCTTTTATAGTAACTTGGGTTTACAGTGGGTATCCTCCCACACTGCAAAAACAAGACATATGACATGGACTGATTGTGCAAATATAAATCTCTATGGAGCCCTGCGTAATAAAGTGGCACTATATTATCAAACCACTAATTATATTATATTATTTAAAAAATTTATTATTATAAATTATGTATTTATTTTATTAAAATTTTTCCATTTTTTCTCTTTTAAACAGTTTCCATCAAGTGTTGAAGATTGGCAAAGTATAGCAGAAGATTTTGAGAGACTTTGGCAATTCCCAAACTGTGGAGGCGCTTTGGATGGAAAGCATGTGCGCATAATGCAGCCTCCACATTCTGGCTCATATTATTTTAATTACAAAGGATTTTTCAGCATTATTCTCATGGCCTTGGTGAATGCAAACTATGAGTTCATAATGGTGGATGTTGGGAAAAATGGACGAGTTTCAGACGGAGGAGTCTATGACCAAACTCATTTCAGTACTCTATTGTCAAACAATGAACTTTCATTGCCAACAAATGACGAAACCAAAGGCCAGATGAATTTCGTTTTTATTGGGGATGAAGCTTTTCCCCTTCAAAAGCATTTGTTAAAGCCATTTCCCCAAAGACTCATAAACAGAGAGAGACATATTTTTAATTACAGACTCTCCAGAGCAAGACGTGTAGTGGAAAATGCTTTTGGAATCCTCTGTAACAGATTCAGAATTTTTCACACTTCCATCAATCTCAGTCCAGATAAAATTGACAAGGTAGTGTTGGCATGCTGTATTTTACATAACTATCTCAGACGCAATGATACAGCAACGTACTGCCCTCCAGCCATGTTGGAGCATGAGGACATTCATTCTCAGCAGATTCGGCTTGGAGAGTGGCGTACAGAAGAACAAGGCCTGGTGTCTTTGCAGCGCACTGCAACGGCAGGTCGACACTGTGATGATGCCATACAATGCCGTCAACAGTACTGCACATATTTCAATGGCCAAGGTGCTGTGCCATGGCAGCCACAATTAAACTGAAAACTGTTTCCGTATTTCAATTATAGTAACAGGACTGATGATTTTTACAATTTCCGGCCTTGATTTAATATTGTAGTGCTGAGAGATGTTTTTTTAAATGTCTTTTTACATATGTTTATTTTATTCCTTTCAAGTGAATAAACAAACAATGTGTGTTACGTTTTAATGGTGTTTCATTTTTCAATGCATCCCTACACTCCTATGCACGCTCCTACAGCTGCAACTCTCAGTTTCTGTCGCTACGGCGCACAATTAGCAAAATTTTCCTCAAACAATGCATTCCTACTCTCTGGGCTGACATCAGGAATTAAAGGGTCCCCTAAAGGCAGATTTTGCAACCCCCCCATCCTTATGGCTACAATTTACTGATTGCAAAATGGCTACATTTAATTTCCGTTAAAAAATCGCATTGTTGTGTTTATTATCCCCGTACTGTCACATCACTGTAGGAGGGGGGGACAGGCTCACTAGCGGGGTGACAGGGGGAAACAGGGTCACAAAGGGGATGACTGTGGCAGCAGGCTCCCTAGGGGGGGGTGACAGGGGGAGTAGGGTCACTAGGGGGCTGACATCTTCTTCTCCCTTTACTTTTATATATAGCATCAGAGCTCAGTTAAGTTTATTCTCTTTTATATGGCAGCAGAGCTCAGTAAACGTCATTCTACACGATCCTCTTCAGTATAGCAGTATAGTAGACAGATGGAAAAGGACCTGCGATGATGTGTCATTGTTAATTTCGTTCGTTTAAACGAGTATATATTCGCTAATATTAAAGTGCGTCACTGGTATGAAGAAGGAGAATAGGCGTGGATTGGCGTCTGACGTTTCCTCACATGACCGATATAGTAATCCTATGGACGCTCGAAAATGGGCGGACCAACCAGACGTAATTACGTACGATTCTATAAAACGGAAGAGCCGAAAGTTTCGCGCGCATTATGTTAGTTGGCAAACATGGAGGACAGAAGGAGAGCGTCACCGCTGGGAAGAAGAGAGACGGAGCTCTTCATAAAACTCATGGATGATCATGACTATGATCAGCGGATGCAAGCGTATAAGCGGCCAAATTCAAGAAAAGAAAAAATTATGTCCATGATAATTCGCAAGCTGTATAGAAAATTTGGAATTCTAAGGACCAAAGATCAACTTAAAAAAAAATGGTCAGATCTGAAGAATAAAGAGGCAGACCGACTGCGGGAATTCCGAAGACAGATCCGTCAACATAGTAAAGGTATGTACTTCAGATTTACAAGCATACCAAACGTTCGTTAATAGCGAACCCCTTTCGAACGCATTATTGATGAGTGGATTACATGCGAACGAAACTATTACAAATAAAAAAGTCCTTCATGCGTTCGTAAATAAATGTAATTAAAATGTTTTTGTGTATATATATAGATGTGTGTGTGTATATATAAAAATATATATATATATATATATATACACTCACCGGCCACTTTATTAGGTACACCATGCTAGTAACGGGTTGGACCCCCTTTTGCCTTCAGAACTGCCTCAATTCTTCGTGGCATAGATTCAACAAGGTGCTGGAAGCATTCCTCAGAGATTTTGGTCCATATTGACATGATGGCATCACACAGTTGCCGCAGATTTGTCGGCTGCACATCCATGATGCGAATCTCCCGTTCCACCACATCCCAAAGATGCTCTATTGGATTGAGATCTGGTGACTGTGGAGGCCATTTGAGTACAGTGAACTCATTGTCATGTTCAAGAAACCAGTCTGAGATGATTCCAGCTTTATGACATGGCGCATTATCCTGCTGAAAGTAGCCATCAGATGTTGGGTACATTGTGGTCATAAAGGGATGGACATGGTCAGCAACAATACTCAGGTAGGCTGTGGCGTTGCAACGATGCTCAATTGGTACCAAGGGGCCCAAAGAGTGCCAAGAAAATATTCCCCACACCATGACACCACCACCACCAGCTTGAACCGTTGATACAAGGCAGGATGGATCCATGCTTTCATGTTGTTGACGCCAAATTCTGACCCTACCATCCGAATGTCGCAGCAGAAATCGAGACTCATCAGACCAGGCAACGTTTTTCCAATCTTCTACTGTCCAATTTTGATGAGATTGTGCAAATTGTAGCCTCAGTTTCCTGTTCTTAGCTGAAAGGAGTGGCACCCGGTGTGGTCTTCTGCTGCTGTAGCCCATCTGCCTCAAAGTTCGACGTACTGTGCGTTCAGAGATGCTCTTCTGCCTACCTTGGTTGTAACGGGTGGCAATTTGAGTCACTGTTGCCTTTCTATCAGCTCGAACCAGTCTGCCCATTCTCCTCTGACCTCTGGCATCAACAAGGCATTTCCGCCCACAGAACTGCCGCTCACTGGATGTTTTTTCTTTTTCGGACCATTCTCTGTAAACCCTAGAGATGGTTGTGCGTGAAAATCCCAGTAGATCAGCAGTTTCTGAAATACTCAGACCAGCCCTTCTGGCACCAACAACCATGCCACGTTCAAAGGCACTCAAATCACCTTTCTTCCCCATACTGATGCTCGGTTTGAACTGCAGGAGATTGTCTTGACCATGTCTACATGCCTAAATGCACTGAGTTGCCGCCATGTGATTGGCTGATTAGAAATTAAGTGTTAACGAGCAGTTGGACAGGTGTACCTAATAAAGTGGCCGGTGAGTGTATATATAGATAGATGTGTGTGTGTATATATATATATAGGTATGTGTGTATATGTATGTAAAATGGATTCACTATGTAATATAATTTTTTTAATGTTTTCTATTTATAGCCTATAAAGTTACTTCTGAGAAAAATAAGAATCCTAAGAAGAGAGTGCACACAGGCAGCAAAATGCAAGGTACGCTACTCACACTTACATCCAGATCCTGGACACTCACAGGGAGGAATTAGTTCCCCCTCAATATTACATAGAATACACAATATCCTGCTGCACATTCCACAACAAACTATGTGGGTATCTGTATGTCCAGCGTGGGACCTCTAGTTATCCAATAAACACTTTATAAAGATTCCCTGTGAGCAGAGCGTTGAGTCGTAGAGGCGGGACTGCTGCATCAGCTCACAGGGAATGTTTATGTAATGCCAACGCTGCGCAAAGACAACACCCACCATACTAATCTACATGTGCCCGCTGCTGTACCGCTTTGCATCGCTGATGTGCAGCCGGCACATAGGAGACAGGGCCGGGGCAGAGCGGGAAAGCAGCGGCCACATCAAGATGAGTATCAACAGAAAATTTATAAAGTGTTTATTAGACAACTACAGGTCCCAGCAGGGACATACAGATATCACCATAGTCTGCTGTGGAATGTGCAGCAGGTTATGGAGATATCGGTATGTCCGTATTTTAAATTGGACATTCTCTTTAATCCCGTAGTATAATATAGTTACAAAGGTTGTCCTAAACTAAAGTTAGGCTACTGTCACACTGGCGTTTTCAGGATCCGTTTGTGAGATCCGTTCCAGGGTCTCACAAACGGTCCTGAACTTAACCATTTGCCCCTAATGCATTCTGAATGGATAAGGATATGTTCAGAATGCATCAGTTTGCCTCCATTCCGATCTTCAAGCATTTTGGTGTCCGCTTGACCAAACGCAACGGACGCGGATCTGTCTCCGCTCCAATGCAAGTCAATGGGAGTGTATACGTTTGATAATTCACATTAAGCCCCCATTCACACGCCCGTATCAAAATTGCGGATACATGCAGCCCCATTCATTTCAATGGGGCCGGGAGCCATCGATCCTAAATTTTGCAGATCGATACGGCCCCATTCACATACGGTCGTGGGAATGGTGCCTAACAAACGAATTTGTCCCCTATGGGACTTTGAATGTACTTCATAACGGATCTGTTTTGCCTATGTAAAACATAGGGCAATGCGGGTCCGTTCAGAACGAAATCAAAGGAAAGCATTTGTGAAAAAAGACTTACATGAGTGACCACTATATATGCGTCTATGTATGCGCCTCTCACTATGACTTGTATCTTAACTCTAATTTTTTATTTTTTGTATGTTCCTATGTAGTACTATTTTGTGTGTGTATTAAGATTTTTTTTTTTTTCTTAAAAGCGTGTAGTTCAACTGTGGAGAGTAATGTCAGCGAGAGGGAATCAAATACAGAAAAGGACGGCAGCGAGAGGGAATGTAACCCAGAAAAGGACGGCCGAGAAATAGAACATTCTGGTAATATTTTAATACTATATTTCTTTCTCTAAATTTTCAGTCTTAATAAAATATTTCGATACAATCTTAATAATACATATTTCTTTTTAAGACTGTACTTCTACGGTGGAGATAGAACTTAACCAAATAATGGAAGACAGTATACCTGACATTTCAGGTAATAAATTTTTATGTTTATTTTTATGTTTATTTTTTGTAAGGCAAAGCAATACTAGTGTATAGATGGTGATGTCAGCAATCCAGCACTTGGTCAATGTCTACGATAGATATAGGTTAAAAGGTTGCAGCACTTGGATTTTTTGATAAAAAAAATTTGGGCTTTGATTCCTACAATCAAAGTATGCAACATTTTGGTTTGCTCTATGAGACCATTTTAAAGCATGTTCCAAAAAAAGACATATTTTTTTTAAATAGACAATCATGCGCTGTAAACCTTTTAACTTATATATGTATATAGCTCTAGTCTTGTCTCTAGTGCCATTAAAGGCTAGATATGAGAAATAGTCTAGGTAGGCACACTCTCTTATTTGGGACTTATATAAATGATGTTGAGATATATATAGTTCAATCTGTTTTAAGATAAAGGAGTATATACTTTATTCATCTAAAAATATATAGTAAAAAGTAGTAAAATATACACACATATTATTAAATATAATTTATAACTTATATTTTATATTTTATAATATGTGTGTATATTTTACTACATTTTACTATATATTTTTAGAACAATAAAGTATATGCTCCTTTATCTTAAAACTGATTGAACTATATATATCTCAACATCATTTATATAAGTCCCAAATAAGAGAGTGTGCCTACCTATACTATTTCTCAATTTAAAACTCCATTTTTAAGGCAAAAGGGTGAGCCTCTAGGCAAGTGCACCTCCCAAAATTCACTCCTACAGGTGGTGAGCCACACAAAATTTTAACAATAAAGGGTAGATATGGTCACTATTACTAATGTGTATTTTGGGCACTATTTCAAAGATGGCATCATCGGTTCATGAGATATTTCAGGGAAAAAAAATATCCCCCTATACATCTCAACTTGGACACATTTGCGGAAAATAGGAGGTGAGGGGAATGTGATTGACAGGCCCAACCACAGCCAGTCAAGTCACTGTATAGGGATATGGTCGACTGTAACTGACACATTAATAGTTGTTGTGCATCAGCTACTTGTCCTTAACCCCCCCCCCCCCAATACAGAGAAAGGACGTATACGATGCAAAAGTTTGTAGTGAAAATTTATTTATTTAAATTTATTAAAAAGTCCATCTTATACTTTAAACACATTGTTTCACTATAGGTACAAGAAAAAAAATAAAATTGATGCATTTGAACCAAAAAGATGTCTCTACAGTTGCAAATGAAGAATCAGAATATACTGATGATATTGGCCGCAAGGCGATTAAAGAGGAAGGTATGCATAGGGTTTCAAATACTTAAAGTGTTTATGTCGCCAGTATTTCGAAAGGAATCAGGCTGGCATTAGAGATGTACTAATGTCAACATATTACTAATATATATCTTTTATTTACTGTTGACCCCATTATTACATAAAATGAACTTTTATTTTATGCTATTGATCATTCACATGGTTAGGAACACACAAATAGCCTGTCTCCTCCTAAAACATGTGAATGAGCACATGTTCAGGACATCATTGAAGGTCCTTGAAAGCTATAGTGAATGGAGTGTTTTTTCTGTGCTGGGTCCTGCCAATCAACAATAAATTACACGAAAATAAAAGTCCATTGTATATAAAAATAGGGTCACTAGTAGTAAAAAAAATAGATATATATTTTATATCAGATGACATTAGCACATCTCGAATGTCAGCCTGATTCATAATGAAAAAACTGGTGACAGAAACCCTGTATTTTAATTTTTTTTTTGTTTCTTAAATTTAAATATTTTTTTAATTTTAAGGCCAAATGCCAATCGTAACAATAATAGACGACAAACAAGAAAGAGGGGTGGACAGTAGCAGTGGCTCATCGTGTGGTAAGACTTGATTGTTACATAACATACATAATTACTGTAGTCTAATAGTAGTAGTTATTAATACAAGTATATATGTGCATTTCTATATATGTTTGTTTATATATATGCACTTAAACCACCTTATATAACAAAAAAAAAAATGCTCTCCGTGGTTATTTGCTCATTACTGGTATAGTGTAAATGGCGACTAGACTTTTTTAGTGTGGGCCGCTCTAAAATCTGATGGGGCCACTGGGGGCAGCTCTGAGGTCTGAAGGGGGCAATGAGGGCCCATTAGAGCTCCCAGGATTATTGTTTTAAATTGTATATGTAAGAAAATGATACAGCGATAAACTGACTACCGTGGTATTAATGGAGAAGGATAATCATATAGTGAAAATTTCATACGGTAGCAGCCCTATTGTGTATACATAATTACCATTAAACTCTACGGCCCTCTAGGATGCAAAATGGTGTTTTAGTCATATTTGAGAAAAGATATGAAACCTTGCATGTCTGTTATGTTTCACTTTGTGTGAATAAACCGCCCTTGCCATTTTTCATAACTAGAGTGACGTACTGGTGATCTTCATTATTGGAGCCACATCAATCCTGAACACAGACACCAAACTATCTGTAGAGTGATTCTTGTTTTCCTAATAGATATATATATATGTATGTATATATGTATATATGTGTATATGAAAAGTGACAACCATGTACTACTTTTTTTTTTTTTTTCAGAAGTTATAGATGAAAAAGAGAAGAGCCCAGATTCCTCTGCCATATTGAGGATGAAATCGCTGTTTAAAAAATGTTCCATTCAAATGCTTTCTATTACCAAAAGCATTAGAAATCTACAAGTTGCTTTCACTGAAATGTCTGCGCTCCTGGAGGAAGTTTTCCAAGTCTAATTTGCCTTGGTGTGAATAGGTGATGTTAACCTATTGAAAATTTTTCCTTTTTTTTATGTTAAAAAGTGTTTTAATGTTAAACAATGTTTACCAAAAAAATACATACACATGTAAACGTGTATCAAAAAATGTGGGCATAATTTCACATGCTACTGTAAAAAAAAAATTTACTACAAATGTTGCAATTAAAAAAATTGTACATGTGTATTTGTGCATTAAACGTTTATACTTTGGCAATTGACTTGTCATTTTTAAATCAAATATATGACTTCATACACTGACACAATTACATATGAACTTATAGAATGGTGGTTGTAATAGGTGGGTGATGATTTTGTTCAGCATTTTGGTAATTTGGGAACATGCACATTGAGAAATTGCAGGGGAGATCCTTGTATGCTGTATGGCGCGGGTATGTGCGTCACATTCACTTACATAGGATGCCCATTCTACAGGCATATGCCAGCGTTATTCCGCTATGTCACTCACTTTCTTTACAAATCTGCTGAGGGATGACGGCAGGTTGCGCGTCCCAGTTTTGGATTCCACCAGAGGATATCGCCCAAATTCCTCCATGTGCATGGACTCAAAAAGACTACCATACATTATCCAAAAACTTTTTTTATGGCTCAATATGTAACAGGGGGGGTATTGCTAATGCCCAGGAGATAGGGCATGCTGGCCACTAGACTTAATAATACAGGCATCTCTATACTCTAAAGGCCCTTTTACACGGGCCAATGAGCTGCGACATCGGCGATCGTGCAGGGAGCCATTACACGACCAGATGAACTAACAACCGGGTCCCACGAGTAAAAGATGTGTCGGCAGGTCTATAATGTCATCACAGGGTGATGTGCGCCCGACAGATCGGATTTTTTATCTTTTATCTTGTATGGCGCAATTCATCTGGCCATGTAAAGCCTCCCGGACCAGCACCGATATCGCTGTTTGTCGCTGGGCCAGGTAGACACATCAGAACGTCTATTGGATGTTTACACTGGTTTATTTGCAAAAAAAAAGGGCCAACAAATGGCCGTAGGTAGGAAATTTTTTTTTTGAACCTAGTAAAGGGTGTTGTATGCTACCTTCAAATAAAATATTGTGTGATCAAAAGTATTGCAAAGCATACATAAAACACAAAACAATAACTTTATTTAAGTGTAACAATGTATCAAACAAGTGCCCATAAATGTCCTAACAAAAGTGCCGTAACATGTAATTCTAACATTCAAAGATAACAACGCTTTATTTTCAGTTGGCAAAATAGAAGTGCATTATAAAGAAGTGTAACTGTAGTCCGGTGCTGTAGGTGGTCCAGGATAAAAATGGTTGCCCTGCATTATAGGCTGTGTCTGGTAATTGTTGCCATATCGTTGAAAAGCAGCCGATGGAGGGACAGGGGGGGAACTTGTTGAAGGGGTTTGACGTCTACTACTTATCACTGTGTCTGCATCGAGTTCCCCAAGTAAACCCTTAGCAAGTAGCTCCGTTAAAAGTTTCTCACAATAAATTCTTTGACGCTCATCCATTCGTCGAAGTTTTCCGGCAACATTCAATCCTATACCCTCAAACTCGTCCACTCCACGGTCTAATAATTGTGTAGCCTGCTGAAGAAGGTCTGCTGTTTTTTTTTTTTTCCTTCTAAGTGCTGCTGGCATAGGCTGAGGTGTTGAGCACGGTTGTGGACGAGAAACCGAAGGAGAAGTCTCATCGTTGTTATTGAAGACTTCCTGTGAACACTGGAAGATAAAGTAATTTTGTTTAATGCAACATTCAGTCAACAAGATTGTGGCTATCAATCATCCCTAGGCCGCATGAGCAATTTGAATAAAACATATATACCAAGGGTTTTCTTTCCTTTTGGGGATGGCTGACTACTGGGGGAGCAAAGTGAAGGAGAATGTGGATGTCTATTTGATGGGTAGATTTTTTTTTTTTTTTTTTGAAATCATGGTAAGCTATGGAGTCATAGGGTAGGAGCCCCGTGCCGCCGCACTCTGGGAATCTGTATCAGCAGCCCGCATCGCCACCCATTCAAATGCCCCCTCCCTGTGGGTACCCCATGAGACCAGCCACCAGCTATCCTGATTTGTGTCATCACACATTTTTGATGATCTCGCTGAGCACGCTGGCTGTCTATTCTCCATGCCGGCACACGTGACTTGCATGCAGGAGGCGACATGTAGGGAGAAGAGACAGACAGCGCGCTTGGGAGATCCGGATTGCTGGTGGCTGGTCTGGTGGAGTAACTACGACTCGCTGCTGCACTCTGTTAAGTTTATAAACTTATATTTTGAGAACTACATGCCAAATAAGGGGTATACAGATATCACCATAGTCTGCTGCTGAATGTGCAGGACTCTCTGGGGATATCTTTATGTTCGATATTTATCATGGCCATTTTTTTTAATACTTTAAAAAGAATCTAGTTATATTTTAAAAGATATTGAAGTACTTACAATTTCGGAGCCGGTATCATAGGTGTCACCAAGGTCAAGGTCTGTAGATGTGCTGGAATTAAAGGCTGGACTGTCTGGTTCCAAAGTACTCTGGGACGGACGTGAAATTTCACTGTCTTGAGTGAAGGCCAGCAAGTCATAATACCACAGCTTTGGAACGTATACTTCATCTGTCCCCGATCCGGATTTTTTTGATTGCTCCACTCTTTTTAGCTCCTTTTTGTATACCGTTCTCAAATTTTGAATTTTTTGTTTCACAAATTTTAAATCCGCATGGGGATAAGTTTTCTGACAATGCTCTATCAGTTTGTCAAACGCCTCTTTTTTTTTATATCGGTTGCAGTAGTCTGGGCTTTTAACTTTCCACAGACAGGGAAATGATCGATATATTTCAATGAAATCCTTAAGAAATTCCGCATTGTATTTGTCCATTGTATTTGTCCAACTTTGGCTCTTCTTCCAGGCAAAAAAAAAATACAATATTTCGACAAAGATGGAGGATGAACTTACGAGCGCAAGAGAGAGACGAATGGAGGCGAACGCAACAACGAGGAGATCTTCGCGCCGAAATAAAACCAGATTTGATTTTCAAACTATTCATACGGGAGAAGAAGACACGTATTTCCGGTCGCTACGTGAGCCAATGGAATTTTAATGGGACGTGCCGAACTATTGTACTCATTTGAATGAATAACGCCTATATAATCAATTGTCACCTCCCATTACCATCTGCCAACGACTTGACGATTTTCGTTTAAACTGAAAGATTTTCGAACGATTAACGATTAATTTATTGGCTGGACAAAAGATGCGATCAACGAGAAGCGAACGAAATCTCGTTCGTCGTTAAATCGTTAACCGTGTTTACACACAACAATAATCGTGCAAATTCGAACGTTTGAACGATTATTTGAACGATAATCGGCTCGTGTAAAAGGGCCTTAAGTGTGGTGAGGTCAATGGAGGCAACAAAGGATTTTGCCTTTGTGTTTTTTGTTCGGAGATCTCAGAGGAGTCTGATAAGATTATATAATTGAGAATAGTAATTACAGAACTCGGCAACGATAGATCTAGTATCATAAAAGGTTGTTCCATTACAGGATTTCAGAGTGGGTATAAAGGCTTTGGCTTTTCTTTGTGGTATTTGGTATATCATATATTTATTGGGTTTATCTCTATGGGTGAACATAGTATTTAAATTGAGAAGAGAGATCAATTTTAACTGATTTTAAGTTTAATATTTTTTTTTTAGTTCAGATCTAAGGTCAACTAGGTCTTGAGCATGAGAATCAATCATCAGGTTTTTTCATGAGTCTCAAGGTGGTAAATATGGTTTAAGAGCTCATTTACTTTCTCATCTCTCTTGTTTTTAACCCCTTAAATGCCAGGCCCAATTTCGTTTTTATCACCACATGTTCCAATAGCCATAACTTTTCTAATTTTCCTTTCATATAGTCATATGAGGGCTTATTTTTGCGGGATAAGTTGTATTTTTAAATGTCATCATTTCATTTACCATGTCTTGTTTTGGAAAACAGGAAAAGAAATCTTTGTAAGGTTAAATAAAAAAAACCTCACAATTCCACCAAGATTTTTTGGGTTTTATATTACGTCATTCACTGTACGCTAATAATGATGTGACATCCTTATTCTGCGGCTCAGTGCGATTATGGTGATACCAAACTTGTTTTTTTTCGTTATGGTGTACACTGCGCAGGAAAAATATTTTTATATTTTAATTGAGACATTTAGACATTTTCGGATGTGGCGCCACCTGTTATGTCTATTTTTTATTGTTTAGATATTTATAAATGTAAAATTGGGAAAGGGGGGTGATTAACAGTAACTTTTAGCCTTAGGGAGATCTGTTAGGGTGAATGGTGTTCTAATGCACTCCCTGCTGAGCTCTGCCTTTTGCAGGAAACTTACAATGACAGGCCTGGGAAGTTTCTGCACGATTTTACTGCTGGGGCTCCGATCCGAAGGCAGAGGGAGCTGCATCCCTCTGACTAACCTTACAGATGCTGAGATTGCTGTTGAACATGGCATCTGAGGGGTAAATGATGGGTTATTATACAGCTGGCACCTGCCGTGTATGGAGCAGGCTTACCGCATCAGCCCTCTCCATACAAGCCCCCATCCTCTGTGATGGACAGGTATAGCTGAAGTGGTTAAGGTGGGAGGCTAAGGCAATACATTCCCCTCGGAAGAAGGCTTTGTGTGTTTTGCATTACAGTTCTGCGGAGACATCTGTATAAGTTATGCAAAATAATTCTTTGAGTTTGTTGGTTAGGTTCTGTTTAGAATTAAATATCGATTTTTCCGTGGTAGGGAAGCGATGTGGAGCTTAAAGGGAATCTGTCTCGATTTTTATACTGCTAGGTTCTAACACTTACAACGCATGCCAATGAGTCCCCATATTTATGAGCAGACAGTCCCACCCACCTGCCTCTGATTGAAAGCTTTTTTTCATATGAATCAGCAGCAGGTGGGCGGGGAGAGCTGTGAGCTCATGAATATGGGGACTCGTTCTGCATGCGCTGAAGCTGTTTAATACACAATTTTAGCAAAATGGCTGAGTCAATTAAAGTGAACTAGCATTTTGCTAAGGAGATCTGTCACCGGTTTATGCTGTACTTTGGGCACCATCAAACGGGTGACAGATTCCTTTTAAGGCTTATGAGAGAGAGATCAAAGAATATATGCATTTTGATGTCAGTGTAAGTGTGAGCAATATTGTAGATTGATGGCAGACACAAAAAAGTAATCTAGTCTTTTATAGATTTTATGTGAGGAGGAATAGAACATGTACTGTAGTTTTGGCAGATTGACATATCTCTCTATGTCTCAAAGGTCAACTTTGTGTAGTAAGCGTCTCACCTTATGCAGAGCTTTGTGGGGTAGGGAGGAGTGACTGGAGAAAGAGTCAAGGAGGAGGTTTAATACAAGATTAATGTCACAACCAAGAATATGGATATCTTCCTGAAAGTCATGAAATCTAATCATCTCACTTGGTTTGAGTTTGGGGTGTATAAATTTCCAATAGTGACTGTTTTATTTGCCAATTTTATGTGCCAATACTCACTCCCAGGTAAACCACTTCAACAGGGAAAAATATTTTTTAGGTGGCGTAGGAATATTGGTAGATTTAAAATTTGTTTATTTAATCAGGCAAGGTTAGTTTTTACTTTTTTAAGGTATGCAATACGTTCTCTCTTCACAGGAGCATTGATGCCCTTTACACTGTAAGAGATAACTGTTAAGTCAGTCATTGTATGGTTTTATCAGTAAGTATAATGTGAGGTCGATATTTTAAATCATAGGTAGTATAGTGTAGTAACGAAGTATGTGGCGTGTGCTAGTATGTCTGGAAGGGTTCAGACAAGGTATGTGAGGGTGTGAACTGGGGTGTAACCAGTAGAAAAGTAAAAATGAGTGGCATAAAATGACATACACAGGAACAAGATAATACATATCTCAAAACATGATAACTGTCTTCTCTACTACAGTATTCATATAGCATAACAGGTTAAATAAGAGTTATTCAAAGATAGCATAGGAATAATTTTTAAGTGATTAAGTAGAAACAGCAACTGAAATGTTTGAAGTAGATGATTCAAATGGATATAACAAGAGTGCCAGGGGCGCTATCATGGAGTCTTAGCAGTAAGAAAGAGAATGGATTTATAAGGTTCAACTGATGGGGTCCATAATGCCTTCATGTAGTATCTAGAAGAATCCATTTTTCCTGCTGTGCTTGCTCTGCTTGCTTTTTGAAGGTCTGTTGGCAAGTGGAGGTATCCTATGGTGGGGGCAGTGGCTTGGTAGGTATGGCAAAGTTGTGGACAGAGTTGTAGTCTTGTATGGTAGCATGTTGCAGATTGAGCTTTCCTATATTAGGCGTATTTCTGGCACAGATTTTGGTTCAACGGTTAGTTGGGCCACAATCTGCGACTTTTCACCGCTCCCGACAGGTCTAAAATAGTGGGTGTTGCGTGGATGAGGAAGGGGATGGGCCAGCAGCCCCATCTCATTCATTATTTTCTACGCCTGTTTGAGGCGTAGAAAATGGTCTAAATGTAATCCAGCAAGGAAGCTGTCTTACATTTAGACTAGCACTGGATGTGCTGAAGTTATGGAGAGGCCTAACTTCGGCAGATCTACTGCCAGATATAGGCGTCTAAAATGCCAATTTTAATAAATTACCCCCTAAATCTGTATAGCCTTGAGGAAAAAAGGGAAAGGGGGACATGATCTAAACCTTTAAATATGTTAAAGATTTAAATAAGGTTCAGGAGGGAAGTGTTCTCAATAAGTAGCTAAACACAAGAACAAGAGGGCACAATCTGAACTTAGCGGGGGATAAGATCAGGAGCAATGTGAAGAAATGTTATTTCACTGAAAGAGTGGTTGAAACTTGGAACAAACTTCCAGCAGATATGGTTGGGAAATCTACGGTAAGTGAATTAAAACATGCCTGGGATAAACACTTGTCTATCCTAAGATTAAAAAATAAATAATATAAAGGCAAACAAAGTGAACCAGATGGTCTTTTTCTGCCGTCAATCTTCTATGTTTCTGTGTTCTTCGAATAGAAGTGAATTCTTATCTTTAGCCCTTTTTAACATGTTTTTCTTAAATGGGTTGTCCGGGTTCAGAGCTGAACCCGGACCTACCCTTACTTTCACCCAGGCAGCCCGCCTGACTAGGGCATCGGAGCATTTCATGCTCCGATGCCCTCCTTTGCCCTGCGCTAATTAGTGCAAGGCAAAGGCATTTAGCCAGGTTCCGGTGACGAACTGGGCTCTGCCTGGCGGAGGCTTCTGCCCAGCAGTGAGTCCGGTGACGTCACCGGCGCTGATGGGTGGGCTTTAGCGCTAAAGTCGGCCCATTATAGCCGGTGACGTCACCGAACACACGTTATAATGTAAATGTATAATGTAAACAAAAAACCCTTGCCCTGCGCGATCCAGCACAGGGCAAGGGAGGGCATCAGAGCATGAGATGCTCCGATGCCCTAGTCAGGCGGGATGTCTGTCAGGGTCAGCAGATGAGCAGGTCGCTGTGCTGCCGCTGTTACCATTCAGACGCTCTGAACTCCATTCTGGCTTGCCAGTCGTTGCTAGGGACGCGGCAGGTTGCTACTTGTCTCGCGTCCTTGGTTACTTGCCTTGTACTCTGAGCACTTGCAGGGCTAAGTCAGCTCTGTTGTTTGTTCTGGTCCTCCTCGGGTGTGGTCCTTGATTGACAGGCTTCCAACCCCTATCAGGGTTTGGGGGTGGGAGTCCTGTCTGTATAAAACTTCCTGTGTTACTGCCTCTCATTGCCAGTGCTACTTGGTCTTTCTGTCAGCACCAGCGTATCTCCAGTGTCTGCTACCTGATCATCCGACCCTGCATTTGTGTACTGACTTCGCCTCCGGATCTGATTCTGTACTTTGTTGCCTCTCCAGTGTTCCTGACCTCGGCTCGTATTAACTGCTCTCTGTATTTCAGGGATTGACGCCCAGTTGTCCCCCTTGGATCTTAGCCTTGGGTGTGGCAAGTAGGTAGGGACAGGGGTTGTGGGTGAGATAGGGTCCTCCATTCTCCCTTACCCCAGACCTCCCTGACAGAAGCACTGGCCGATAAGAAGACTCCACCTGTTATCTGCCCTGCTACTCTTCTTGCTCCCATGGATCCAGTAGCGGCTCTGGCGGCCCAGGTGCAGTCCTTGGCCAAGGTAGTCTCGGTCCTATCCGATCGGGTTTGCAAGCAGGATCAGGTCCTGGCCTCAGCCCTGGTTCCACCGCCTGATCCGCCATCTCCAGCCCTGGTATTAGTCCGCTCTGAACCTCGAGTGACTATGCCCGATCGATTTTCAGGGGATAGGGGGCAGTTCTTCTCTTTTCGAGAAGGCTGCAAACTATACTTTAATTTATGTCCTCTTATGTCTGGATCCGAGTTTCAAAGAGTAGGCCTTGTCATCTCCAGACTCCGAGGTGAACCCCAGAGATGGGCCTTCTCCTTATCTCCTGACGCCCCTGAGAGACAGTCAGTTGATCTATTTTTCACAGTCCTGGGATTAATCTATGATGAGCCGGATAGAACGACCCAGGCAGTATCCCAATTACTGTCTCTCAAACAGGGACGATTACTAGCCGAAGATTATTGTTCCCGTTTCAGACAGCACTGTACGGACTCTCAGTGGAATGATCTGGCCCTAAAAGATCATTTCCTTGCGGGTCTTTCTGACTCCTTAAAAGACCTACTCATAGGTCTGCCCGAACCTCAGTCTCTGGAGCAAGCCATGGCTCTTGCGGTCCGGGCTGACCGGCGTCTACGGGCGGGACGTTCTGATAAATCCTCTAGGTCCCTTCAGTCAACACTGTCACCCCCCTCTTCCTCGGTTCAGATACTCCCTGTTGATTGCTCTACAGAGGAACATATGGAGCTTGGAGTCATGACTCCAGAGCAACGCAGAGAATATAGTTTCAGAAATCATCTGTGTTTTTACTGCGGAGACAAGAGCCACCAACTTGCCAGCTGCTCCAAGAAGGCACGTTCGGGAAACGCCCGCTCCTAGGGAACTTACGGGAGGGTTCCCTAGGAGCACAGGTTCTCCCAATATCCAATAAAAAGTTACTGCTGCCCTTTGAACTTCAACTAGGCTCTTGGGCCTATAAGGGTCAGGCATTTGTTGATTCTGGGGCAGCAGCAAATTTTATTAACCCTAGAATGCGTGACATCAGAAATCTTCATATTAACGTATTGGGGGCCTTTTAGGCCCCCATGCAAATCATATGGAAAACACACTTATATAACTTTTACAAGTTTATTTTAAAACTGCTAAATAAAATATGATTAGTAAACAAAATTTTAATTATAACAGAAACTTGCTCTCAACATCGTATCTTATCTCAGGTCCTTAACAATTAGCTCACAGTGTATACTGTCCTCATTACTCTCTTCACAGCTTATTACTGTGTTCAGAAGGACCTGAGATGATGTCATGACTTTATCTCTCCCTCCAAAAATCACATGACATCCTCATATGGCATTATCCACACCCTGGCCCCTCCACCAGCATTACTGAGTACAAATAAAGTAACTTGAGGTACAAACACTACTGAGAACATAATAAAAAAAATACATGGGGGCCTAAAAGGCCCCCAATCCGTACAGATGTGTTTTTCACCAAAAAAGCATTGTTACACCAAAATGCCTATGAAAAAAAATATATGAACAACTGGATATTACCAACAACGACATTCTTGAGGATTACCTGGAGTTTCAAAATTCTAACTTAAGTAATTTTGCAGATAATAACAAAAAAGTAAGCATTGGGGGCCTTTTAGGCCCCCAATACGCATTCTAGGGTTAATGCCTCTGTGATTTCTAATCTTCCTAAACCGTTGGTCTCCCTGTTCCCCAGTATCTATGTATCTAGTGTTGACTCTACCTCCCTATTGGCTGGGGTAGTCAAGTACAAGACTCCACAATTTAAGTTATTGGTCGGTTCTCTTCACACTGAAGAGATTTGTTTTTTGGTCATGAATGATCTTTCTGTAGATCTAATTTTGGGTCTGCCCTGGTTGGAACTGCATAATCCAGTGATTGACTGGTGCATGGCTGACCTAATTAAATGGGGTCCTTACTGGACCAGTCATCTGGCCTCCATTTGTACACACTCATCCTTATCAGTTAATCCGACCTTACCTGAGTTGTTTTCTGATTATGCTGATGTCTTTTCCAAAGCCTTGGCTGAGACCCTTCCTCCACATCGGCAGGGGGACTGCAAGATAGATCTTATGCCTGGAGCTAAACTCCCAAAGGGTAGAATTTTCAACCTCACCCTTCCTGAAAGAGAGTCTCTGAAAGAATACATACAGAGCAGCCTAGCCACAGGTCACATCCGCCCTTCTGAATCTCCTATTGGGGCGGGGTTTTTATTTGTGGAAAAGAAGGACTGGGGACTCCGTCCCTGCATCGACTACAGGAATTTAAATCAGATCACTGTAAAAAATCAGTATCTTTTGCCTTTAATCCCTGACCTCCTGAACCAGACTACTGGGTCCGCCTGGTATACTAAGTTGGATCTCCGTGGGGCATACAACCTCATTAGAATCAGACAAGGAGACGAATGGAAAACTGCCTTTAACACTCCACTGGGACATTTTGAGTACCAAGTTATGCCTTTTGGTCTCTGTAATGCCCCAGCTGTTTTCCAGGGGTTTATGAATAATATTTTTCAGGACATTTTGGGACTTTTTGTCATAGTTTACCTTGACGATATTCTGATATTCTCCCCTGATTGGGACTCTCACGTAGGTCATGTACGTAAGGTTTTGCAAAGGCTTAGAGATAATAAATTGTTCGCTAAACTTGAGAAGTGTCTTTTTGCAGTCCAAAAAGTCTCTTTCCTGGGTTATGTGTTAACTCCTCTGGACATCCAGATGGACCCTGCTAAGGTTTTGGCCATTTCTGAGTGGGTCCACCCCACTAGTCTCAAGTCACTTCAGCGCTTCCTGGGATTCGCTAACTACTATCGTAAGTTTATTCATAATTTTTCTGTGATAGCGAAGCCCCTTACTGATCTTACCAAAAAGGGAGCTGTTGTTGTGACTTGGGATCCTTTGGCGGAAGAAGCATTTAAAATTTTAAAATATGCCTTCATAAAGACTCCAGTGTTAATTCAGCCTGATCTCCTTAAACCGTTCATTGTAGAGGTGGATGTTTCTGAGCACGGGGTAGGGGCAGTTCTATCTCAGGGTTCTTCCACCTTTACAAATTTGAGACCGTGTGCTTTCTTCTCCAAGAAGTTCAGCTCTGCTGAAAGAAATTACAACATTGGCAACAGGGAGTTATTAGCCATTAAATTAGCACTTGAGGAATGGAGACATTTCCTGGAGGGGGGCAAAATTTCAGTTTACTGTGCTAACGGATCACAAGAATTTGGTATATTTAGCTAATGCTAAACGTTTTGCCTGTCAGGCCAGAATGGCCTTGTTCTTTTCCCGTTTTAATTTCGTTGTTACGTATTGTCCAGGTTCCAAGAATGTGAAGGCGGACGCTCTCTCTCGCAGTTTTGGGGTCGACGTCTTCTTTGGAATCTAAGCCAGAAAATATTTTGTCCCCGGGTGTAGTACTTGCTGCGGTCTCTTCCAACCTGGTATCTCAAATCCGTGCCAGTCAGCCTTCGGCACCCAAAGATCGGCAAATTATTTGTACCATTACATCTACGCCTTAAAGTGTTGGAAGAGGCCCACAGTACATCCCTGGCCGGCCATCCCGGCAACAGAGGTACTAAAGAGTTATTGTCTCGAAATTATTGGTGGCCCCGATGGGCTAAAGATGTGTCTTCATTTGTGTCTGCCTGTCATGTCTGTGCCTGGGGGAAATGCCCTAGAGTACTACCTGAGGGCCAATTATGTCCTCTACCTATACCTAGCAAACCATGGACTTATATTTCCATGGATTTCATAACCGATCTGCCAGTTTCCATGGGTAACACGGTAGTATGGGTAGTCGTGGACAGATTTTCTAAAATGGCTCACTTCGTTCCTCAGAAAAAATTACCTAATGCCAAGACTCTGTCCACTCTCTTCATTGATCATATAGTCCGTCTTCATGGGATTCCTGAAAATATCGTATCTGATTGTGGGGCTCAGTTTATTGCTAGATTCAGGCGAGAATTTTGTGCTAGGTTACAGGTCTCATTGTCATTTTCTTCTGGTTTCCACCCTGAGACTAATGGTCAGACAGAAAGGTAAATCAAGGGTTGGTTCAATATCTCCGTCTGTTTGTCTCAGATCAGCAACATTGGTGGTCTGAATTTTTGTCTCTGGCTGAATTCTCGATTAACAACCATGTTAATTCCTCTATTAAATGTTCGCCTTTTTTTTGTAATTTTGGGTTTAATCCTCGTTTTTGCCTCTCTGTCTCTGGTTCCTCTGTTAATCCACAGGTTAATTCTACTCACCAGTCACTGTGCACAGTGTGGGACGAGATTTAAAAGAATCTCCAGGTTTCCCAGAATTCCCTGGTCCGTGCTGCTAATCGCAGAAAAATTCTGTCTTCTCCCTATGTACCAGGCAAGGTTTGGTTGTCTACAAAAAATCTGAGATTGAAGGTGCCTTCCTTGAAACTAGCACCACATTTTATTGGTACCTTTTAAGATAACTCATGTAATTAATCCTGTATCTTATAGGTTGTCGTTGCCCGATTCCCTAAATGTTCACAATGTGTTTCATAAAAATTTATTGAAAAGGTTTACTACTGCGGTTATTCCATCTAAATACCCTCCCTCGCCTTGTATGCTACAAGGAGAAGTGGAATATGAAGTTAATAAGATTCTTGATTCTAGGCGAGTGAGGGGGTCACTGCAATATTTGGTGGATTGGAAGGGTTTCGGGCCAGAGGAGAGAACATGGGTGCCGTCCCATTGGGTGCATGCTCCTCGCCTGGTCAACCGGTTTCATAGGTCTTTTCCATCCAGACCGGCTCCTAGTTTTAAGGGTCCAGTGGCCCCTCTTGGAAGGAGGGGTACTGTCAGGGTCAGCAGATGAGCAGGTCGCTGTGCTGCCGCTGTTACCATTCAGACGCTCCGAACTCCATTCTGGCTTGCCAGTCGTTGCTAGGGATGCGGCAGGTTGCTACTTGTCTCACGTCCTTGGTTACTTGCCTTGTACTCTGAGCACTCGCAGAGTTAAGTCAGCTCTGTTATTTGCTCTGGTCCTCCTCAGGTGTGGTCCTTGATTGACAGGCTTCCAACCCCTATCAGGGTCTGGTGGTGGGAATCCTGTCTGTATAAAACTTCCTGTGTTACTGCCTCTCATTGCCAGTGCTACTTGGTCTTTCTGCCAGCACCAGCGTATCTCCCGTGTCTGCTACCTGATCATCCGACCCTGCATTTGTGTACTGACTTCGCCTCCGGATCTGATTCTGTACTTTGTTGCCTCTCCAGTGTTCCTGACCCCGGCTCGTATTAACTGCTCTCTGTATTTGCTTATGTAACTAGTTCACCTCTCGTGTTTGACCTTGGACTGTCTGACTTAGTTTTGGGGTGTTAGCCTTGTGTTGCCATTCCAGTTTCCCTAGCAGGTCAGGGATTGACGCCCAGTTGTCCCCCTTGGATCTTAGACTTGGGTGTGGCAAGTAGGTAGGGACAGGGGTTGTGGGTGAGATAGGGTCCTCCATTCTCCCTTACCCCAGACCTCCCTGACACTGTCTGGGTGAAATTAGGAGTATGTCCGGGTTCAGCTGTGAACCCGGACAACCCCTTTAACTCTTAACAGGCAGCAGATAACTCCCTTGGGGTATCCTCTGGCATAGGATTTGGGCAGAGAGTTCTATGGGCTCTTTCTATGATAATTGCCTCAGAAGATTTATCTCCTAAAATGTTTGTAAAGATCATTTTAGCAGTGGATGACAAGGATTCTGGTAGTACAGAACCATTCAGCACCATTTTGGGGATACTTTTGACTCTGAGGTTGCTGCACCTACCTATATTGTGTTAGTCTTCAATATAATTATAAAGATAGTTTAAAGGCTATATACACCTTTGGAGGCAATTTTTTTACATTATTGCATTGTACTCATCTTGAGCGAAAAATAATTTTTTAAATTGATCTTTATTAAAAATATTAAATTATTTTTTCTGTACAGAGATGACGTGCTCTAGTAGCAGCCTTTGGATTTTTAATCTTTTCCATCATCTGAGGAGTAGACAGACTCCTTATCTCCACTCTCTGACATTATAAACCGATGTGGCTTAAATAAGTGTTTATGACCTCTCAGTAGTTTAGAGAAAAGGTTTATTAGATGACCAGCACAAAGTGACACCAGTCACACAGCTAGAAAAACAGTTAACCATTTGTGACAGAACAGCTCAATACTTTTAAAAAAGGCCAACTGAAGAAATTATTTTTAGCCAAAAATGAGTAACATGCAGCCATTAAAAAAATTGTCTCCGAAGGTGTACTTAGCCATTAAATAAGTTTGGCAGGTTTTAAAGCTCTGGGCCACTGCGTCTGAGTATAGACTTATAATAGTTTGGGTGTTATAAAACATCCTGCTTTATATCTTTTAGGTCATTTGCTAAAGTTTGCATATTGTAAGGCTTTTTGTAGGAATGATCGAAAAATCGGTATCACCAACCAGTATCAGTAGGATTTTTGTCATGATCATTGGAGCAATCTCCCACAGTGTCATCCTTACTAGTTACTGGTGTATTTCCATGGCGTTGCATCATTTTATTTACTGCAGTTGGCTGAAAGGTTATAGCATTGGTCCTCTAAACAAATTTGTAGAAGGTACCTTTCATACTTGCTTGTGTAGGAATAGCTCCTATGTCTTTGGGGAGTATTTAACCATAATGCTTATGACAGGACTAAAGACATGTAGCAGGGGAACATAAAGAGGGTTGTGGTCAGTTTTCACATGTTAATGTGCACTCGTTAAATTACCACCATAAAGGAAGGATGTGGTTTACAGCAGTTATACTAAGTGGTCCTGGAGGTAGATAAGCTCATGAAACAGTACGCATTAGATTACAGCAATAGTCACTAGGTAGCAGTGTTGGTACAAGAAAGCCAAATGCTAGCTTTATACCGGTAGGTGTTAGGAGAAATATAATATTCAATAAGGTTGTTCAGTCCTTAAAGGGGTTTTCCAGGAGTTTACTACTAATGACCTATGCTCAGGACCTATGCTAGGTCATCAGTATCTGATCTGTGGGGGTCCGACACCCAGGACCCCCGCTGATCAGCTGTTTGAGAAGGAGCGTCGCTATCTTCTCGCAGCTTACCAAGCACAACGCCGTAAATTGTACAACAGCTGTACTTGGTACACTTGAATGGGGCTGAGCTGCTCCTAGGCCACGTGATCGATGATTGTGACATCACAGTTCTGGGTGTTGGACCCCCACCAATCAGATACTAATGACCTATCCTGAGGATAGGTCATCAGTAGTAAAATCCAGGAAAACCCCTTTAACTAGTTCAGTGTCTGTAAGCTACTAGAGTGTCCAAACTTCTACATTAGTTTAAGTATATAGCGTGGGAGAGGAATCAATAGTTCTTTTTTTTTCCTTTTAATCTCTGTGCCCTCTGTAGTAGATTTATGGTGATGTAGAAAGTGAAGGGTGTATTCATTGCTGCTACAGTTATACTAGAAGGTACGTTATGTTGTGACTCATTTGTGTCCCAAGTCCGTGTCTTTCTTGTATGGAGCATCTGGAAGCGGTTGCAAAATCATCAATAAGGTGCTTTTGGTAGACGGGATCAACAGGATGTTAGCGGTCTGATCTCCGTCTTCAGCAGAACCTCCAGGTCATTAGCTGACCGGCAGATGGATGGATGAAGCGAGATCTAAGTTCAGAAGGGAAGCAGGCTCCACATGCAAGGTCCTGGCTATGTTCTTACTACTAGACCTCAGCGCCAAATGTCTGCCAGTCCTTCAAATACCTCCTTTTTCATGCAACTAAGGCAAGGGAAGGCCTTTAGTTGGTGGCCTGAAAAGTTTTAGGGATAACTGGCTGGGGATCACCATGTTTTATAGATGAAGGAGATAGACGTGCAAAATATACAGCAGTAAAGCCATGTCCCACTTCCCCAGTAAGATTTTTATTTCTATCAACTTTTATTATGGGTTAAATCAAGGAGAAAAAAATGGCACCATTTTTATTTGTGCTATTTACTGATCACTATAAATAATGTGTTCATTATATTGTACCAGTTAGGGTCCATTCGTTTCAATAGGGCCGCAAAAGATGCGGAGAGCACACTGAGGTTTAGAGGTCTAGCACTTGGTGCTTATGTAAACACTAATGTCTGTGAATATAACTGACTACAAGACTTTAGGCAATTGGCAAAAGTAGGATTGGGTTGGTTTGTGCACACCACCCAGTCAAGTAGCCATACAGAAATATTTATATTTTGTACTGGTTTAGACAGATTATTAAAAGTTATTTTTTAGGCTTTATCCATTAATTTAGATATCTAAGGCAAGTTTGGTGATCTGCCTAGGGTGATGATTTTCGATATTTACATAATTGTTTGCCTATTCCCAGATAGGATCACTCTTTTCAATGTCCCCCTAAAGTATAATGACCCCCATAAAGTATAATGACCCCCAGTGCCCCCCATACAGTATAATGACCCCCACAGTGCTTCCCATACAGTATTACAACTCATATGGCCCCCATACAGTATAATGACCCCCAGTGCCCCCTCATACAGTATAATGACCCCCCAGTGGCCCCTTTACTGGGGCTATTATACTGTATGGAGGGCACTGGGGGTCATTATGTGTGTATTAAGTGTATTGAGGCGTTATACTGTATGGAGTATATACTGGGATCCATACTGTACGGTAGCCACTTCGGGTAATAATACTGTATGGGGTTGCACTGGGGGTCATTATACTGTGTGAGGACCTTCACACAATATATTGACCCCCAGAGGCTCCCTCACATAGTATAATGACCCCTTAGTCGCCTCCTCACATACCTGTCATTGCTGGAGCTCTATTGAGCCGCAGTCCTTTCACTCTTTGTTGGAGCTCACCACCACAGTCCTTCTCTCCTCCAGCTAAGTGCAGCAGTGATGAACACATGCCTGGAGTAGAGAAGGCGCGCAGGAGGCTGAGCTGCGGTCAGTGAATGAAAGAACTACCAACTCCCCTGTGCTCTAGCAATGAGGCCTTCTATCTGTATTGATGAAAGTGCTCATAGCAGCCAGCAACCACTGACAGGTGTGGACCCCTCCCCTCCCCCGGCCCCTCAGCATGCCACTGGGCGTAAGTAATAGCGAGAGTGAACTGTGCTCCCCAAGACTTATGTGCTCTAATGGAAAATACAGGGAACACACCAACTAAATATTATTACTATTAGAAACCAGGCAATCATGATGATTACTGGCGAGTGTAAATGTCTCTTTACTGGGGAAGGGTGTTTTATCCCAAGTACCTAGGGCAGCATCAGCCCTTCCTGTGGCAGGGCTCCATGGAATGTATTGAATGTCCCATAGTTTGCAATGGTAATTCATTGTAGTCTATGGGACAAACATTCTATGTGTAATTAATGTTTAAAAATTCTAAACATCTCTATTTATCCCCTATAGTGAATGTCGTAATGTAAAAAATACAGAATGGGAGATTTGTCACTTTTTCGCCCTTTCACTTCTCAAAAAAATGAATAAAAAGTGATCACAAAGCCATGTCCAAAATTGTATTAAGAAAAAAACGACATATCGCACCAAAAAGAGTGAGCCCCACAGCTCCATTGACATAACGCTAAAAAAGTTATAGTAGATGAGAAAAAATGAGGTCTGCGGGCTACTCCTCACAAGGTAAGTTTTCGTTTATTTGGATGTTTTTGAGAACATATTTCAGAGCTGGACAGACTACTTCAGATCACATCCGCACATTCATGATATGGAGATGGACATAAAAAAATAAATAAAAAAAAAACACGTCCAAAGAAACAAGGGGGTATGTATGAAGGTATATATAACATACAGATTGACTTTGCAATAAAATAAAAATAGTAAGTGTATACAAAAAGTATAAAATTGACATTTTAGATTAATAAGCGATCAACCTATATGCATTGTTAAAGGGGTTGTCCAAGTTATTTTATTGACCTATCCTGAGGATATCAGATTGGCAGGGGTCCGACACCCAGCAACCCCGCCGATCAGCTGGTTAAAGAGAATGTACGCACCGTGCCAGCGCTGCCCTCTCTTTATTGTTTAACTGCTTGCTGTCGCAATGGTGAGCAGGTGTAACTACAAGAATCCGTCCCATTCACTTTAATGGGATGGCTCATTCCTATATACAGTACTTGAATAGGAACAGGCCATCCCATTGAAGTGAATGCAATGGCTTCTTGTAGTTACACCTGCTCACCACCGCTGTTGTGACAACGAGCAGGTAAACTTATAGAGAAGGATTTGGGTGCCCTTGTAGATGGTAGATCAAATAACAGCATACAATGTCAATCAGCTACTTCTAAGGCCACCAGAATATTGTCATGCATTAAACGAGGCATGGACTTGCGGGGCAGGGATGTAATATTACCACTTTACAAAGCATTGGTGCGGCCTTATCTAGAATATGCAGTTCAGTTCTGGGCACCAGTCCATAGAAAGGACGCTCTGCTGCTGGAAAAAGTACAGAGGAGAGCGACAAAACTTATAAGGGGCATGGAGGGTCTTAGTTATGAAGAAAAATTAAAAGAATTACATTTATTTGGTCTTGAGAAGAGACGTCTAAGGGGGGAACATGATTAACCTATACACAGGGGTGTAGCTATAGGGGGTGCAGATGTAGCAGTCGCTACCGGGCCCAGGAGCCTGAGGGGGCCCAAAGACCCTTCTGCTGCATAAGACGACACACAAAGCACTGAGGGAAGAGGGGCCCAAGCTGAACTCTTGCATCAGGGCCCATGAGCCGTTAGTTACGCCCCTGCCTATACAAATATATAAATGGGCCATACAAAAAATATGGTGAAAAACTGTTCCATGTAAAATGCCCTCAAAAGACAAGGGAACACTGCCTCCGACTGGAGAAGAAAAAGTTCAGCCTCCAGAAGCGTCAAAGCTTCTTCACTGTAAGAACTGTGAATCTGCGGAATAGACTTCCTCAGGACATGGTCACAGCAGGATGAATGGATAGTTTTAAAAAGGATTTCGATGAATTAATATTTATGAAAATGTGTAGAAATCTGAGTCTTGCTTCATTTCTAGGATTCACATCCATACCTATCCCTTGGTTGAACTTGATGGACTTATGTCTTTTTTCAACCATGTTAACTATATAAAAACACTGAATTACTCACGTCCTGAGAAATAAAATGCAGTTCACGCAATTGACCACAAGATGGTGCTTAAAGATAAATACATAATTGCAAAAATGCTTTGAAGAATAAGAAATCAAAACTCAGTTCTTAAATTTGTTTCAGTAATTTCATTCAAACCCAAGAAACTAATGGTTTGCAGTTTGTGGATCTAGAATACCTCAAACCTATGATAAGAACATAGGAGGACATGGTCAATGGGAGTTATTTTTATAGGATTTGTGTCACCATAATGTTTCAATGTGCAATATCTGCTTACTCCGTGCTTAGTGAACCCTTTTTTATGTTATAGTAGTGCTGGCTAAGTTTGTCAAGCAATTGTTAGGTCAGATATGCCTAAATTAGGAGTATTTCTGGGACAGATTACGACTTCTCCCCGCTCATGCCAGGTTTAAAAAATGGGGTGTGGGGCGCGGGTGGGGATGGGCCAGAGACCCGTCTCATTTACCATTTTCTACGCCTGTTTTAGACGTAGAAAATGGTCTAAATCTAAGACAGCTTCCGGTGCAGAGTGTCCGGCGCTTCTTCATAACTCTGGCGGATCCACTGCCAGGTATGGGGGTTATTAATAAATGTGCCCCAAAGTTTTTATTTTTGTAAGTATTAAAACACAAGAAAATCTATATAAATGTGGTATAGCTGTAATCATACTGACCAGTAGAATAAGGTGATAGGTCAGATTTAACTCATATCGAATGCTATAAAAATAAACCCATAAAACTATGGCTCAACTGCGTTTATTTTCCAAATTCAGCCCATTTGGAATATTTTTCCAGCTTTCCGCTACATCATATGCAATATAAAATGGTGCCATTAGAAAGTACAACTTGTCCCTCAAAAAAACAAGCCGTCATATGGCTATGTGAATGGAAACATAAAAAAGTTTTGGCTCCTGGAAGGCAGGGTATAATCAACAAAAATGCAAAAATGGAAAATTGCCCTGTCCTCAAGGGGTTAAAAAGCTATAGCGTAACTATTCAATATAGTGCTTGTGAAGAAAACAGTAAAACTATTAGACATAAGACACTAAGAGGGCATACCTAGTGTATGGGGAAACAACGGGGACTTGGCAGGATTGAGTTTAGTGAAAAAAAAATTGCTGTGGCACGCTACGGAATTGTCCATTCTTTGGCTTTTCCTGACGGCATATTTGGTGTTAGAAATGCAGGGTGGTAGAAATGTTATGGTTTGGGGTAGTTTTCCCGTATTAGGCCTGGTTAGACTACATCGTAAAATCCACTTTGGATATTACATTATACCAGCCTACAGTATTTTTTCTGTTTGTTTAGATTGTCCAAAGCTGAAACATTCTTTGTGCAATTTTCTGATGTTTCCAGCAGTTTTTGTCCAGCAGCGACTTCTGGCAGCTCACAAATGTACATTGTAGTTACAGATCCAGCAGGTTGTTCCCCCGGCGGAACAGCCTGCCGTAGCAAGTAAATGCCAGTGTGAAAGTAGCCTAACGAGCTTAACAGCAAAATTCAGAACAGGTCTTTGAACCATGAATCGTCAATAAATTTCCTGGTTCAATTAGAATTGGTATTTAAAGCCCCCTTTCACACGAGCGTGACGGATTGGCTCAGCGTGTGTTCAGGAAAACTTGCACTATTTTGCAAGCAAGGTCAGTCAGTTTTGTCTGCGTTTGCGTTCAGTTGTTCAGTTTTTTCCACGAGGGGGCAATGCGTTTTGATGCGTTTTTCACACGCATGATAAAAAACTGAAGGTTTACAAACAACATCTCTTAGCAACCATCAGTGAAAAACGCATTGCATTCCCACTTGCTTCAGGATGCAATGCGTTTTTCACTAAAGCCCCATTCACTTCTATGGGACCAGGACTGCGTGAAAAACGCAGAATATAGAACTGATGCGTGAAAAAAAACGGGAGGGAGCAGCAATATTCGCTCCTTCCCGTACTCCCTGCGCTGCGGCCCGATTGATAAAAATGTCAACTCCGTACACCGCTTTAGTGAGGGAAAAGTGTAATAAAAATACAAAAAACATTAATAAACTATATTACAAAAACTGTTATTAGGGCATTAGAGACAGATTAACAAAAAATTATACAAAATTTTAGTTACTCTTTAAGATAGGTTTTCAATATCTGATCAGTAGAGGCCCTACTCCTGGGAATCCACAAATCAGCTGTTGGAAGATGGCGCAATACTCAGCCAAGCACTGCGGCCTCTTTGTTGACTTTTGACATCATGTCCATCGGTCACATGAGCTTTTTCTGCAGCTCATTACCATTCAAATGAATGGGATTTAAGTGCAATACCAAGCACAGCCACTGTACAATGTATGGCAATGTGCTAGGTATACAACGAAAAGCACTATAGCCCCTTACAACAGCTGATTTGCAGAGGTGGTGGGAGAGGTCACATGATCAAAACCGAAATCACGTAATCGGCAGCATGATGGAAAGGTAAGTACTGCTGAAACTTTCTCTTTTCCAAAGGTTAGCTGATACACAGATTTTAGGTAATGGCTAGAGAACCCCTTTAATGGTATAGGGTGAGGATTTTCCCTTCCTTGTTTGGGTATATACACACAGAGTAGATTTCTTACAGAAATGCATCTGAATGGGGTTGTTTCTGGTGCATGTGTATGCATTTCTGCAAGCCCAATTCACATATATTGTATGGCAGACTGACAGACCTTTCTGCCACAAATCTGCAGAGTGAGAATACTCACTTAGAAACGAGCAAGGTACCAATACATTGACTTGTCTGCATGAATATCATCTATAAAACTAACAGCCTTTTCTGTGCTCCCGTAGGCATTACAACACATGCTGAGGTGTGAACTCTGTCAGTTTCTGTTCCTTGTCTCGGTTAGAAGACTCTGGTGATGGACGTCCTTTCTGTGAAGCCTTTAACGCCTCAGCTCACAAAGGTTTATCTTGGAAGAAATGAAGATGTGCTCCTCCTAGTGCCACAATTCTAATTAAGTCAACCTTGCAGAAACCTGTACTGTATAGATCTGGTCTGCATTGTCCGTTTTTTTCGGTGAAGCATTTTAGTCTGTTTCCATGGAAACGGTAGAGCACATTGGGGTCCTGACATGACAAGAACAAATGACATCTTTAGCTTTAATAACTGCAGCATTAGACTGATCTGTCACTTCCACAGGCCATGATCATGGGCGCTCTGTAATGTCGAGAACGTCTGTGCTGTCAGCTAATCCCCTTTTATATCGTTCAGACAACAGAACTGAAAACTTACAGCTTGCGAACACTGCATTTTTACCTGTATTGTCCTCTAAAAAAATCATTTACATATTCCCTATATAATTGTGGAGGTTCCCCAAATAGCACATATCTCTATCAGGGCCAGACTGGGACCAAAAAACAGTCCTGGCAGATAAACCCCACCAGCCCATTTATAATATTGCTCCCTTTCCATATCATATGGCAGGGGTAGGAAACCCCTGGCACTCCAGCTGTTGTGAAACTCCCAACATGCATCCTCCTTGCTCTGCTCTTCTAAGAACTCTCATGGAAATGAATGGAGCATGCTAGGAATTGTAGTTTCACAACAGCTGGAGTGCTGAATTCTGATCCCTGTCATATGGTGGATTTACTAGGTCACAACCACCTCCAATCTCTTAAATATGTATACCACACCATCAACACAAGATTAAAAATGTAACACAGAAGTACCTAATCACATTATCAAAGGCAGGAGAACGTTGGCTTTTTCAGTCAGAGGCAGGTATCCACTGCAACTATACAAGCACCCAGGGCCAGCATTAGGGGTAGGGCATACTGCGCAATTGTCCAGGGTCCCCTGCTTCAGTGCTGCTGAAGTCTATTTAAGGGGCCGTTCAGACGGCCATGGTATTGCGGATCCGCATTTTTGCCACGGATGCCGACTGGCGCGTGTTCCGCAAATTGCGGAACACACGGCCCGGCACCCCGTTCTAAATGTCTATTCTTGTCTGCTACTGCGGACAAGAATAGGACATGTTTTATTTTTTTTTTACTGAGCCACAGCACGGATCCGCGGCTGCCCACGATCATTGAAGTGAACGGGGCCGCACATATTCCGCAATTTTGCGGAATAGGTGCGGACCTGTTCACATGTTCGTGTGAACAGGCCTTAAGTCTTGTTTACCCTCTATTTTTGAAAAAATGTCTGCCAGGATCAAGCTCACAATCATGTACGTTAAAAGAAAGAACTTTAACCACTGAGCTATAGAGCTCATACTAGTTTGTCATGTATTAGGTATTGATATGCAGCAGAAGTATCATTTTGTATTTTTTTAGTAATTGTAAAAAAAAATATATGGCACAAAATAAATATGTAATTACTAAAAAAATATATATAAAACGATACCTCTCATATATATATGAATGCATAATACATGGGAAACTACTGTAATGTAGGTGGCTGTGAGTTCAAATCCCAGCAGAAACATTTGAAAAATAGAGGGTAAATAAAGCTTAAATACACACAGTGAAAAGTTTTATTTTATTGAAAAAAAAATTGAGCAAAACGTAAAATATGATAAAATAACACCCGTGTTAATTACCGGCAAACCTTTATGTCTATGGAGATGTGTGGGTGCCAACCTTTTTAACTTGCGTAACTAGTATTTTTAGTTGGGAACGGTGGCAATCCTAACAGCAACCCTGTTCAGGACATTTATAGGCTGCTCAGTGCAACAAGCTAAGCCTCATCAGGACTCACGTCGTAAAAAATTATTTTTTTCTTTTCATCGCGATATTCTGACCCTCATAACTTTTTTATAGTTATGTCTACAGAGAAGTGTGGTGGTTCATTTTTTGCGGGACGATTTGTTGTTTTTGACAATACCATTTTGGGGTGTGTATGACTTGATCACTTTTTATTTAATTTTCTTGATAAAGTGATGAAATCGGTGAATCGGCTTGTTTTATTTTTTTCTGTTACACCATATGGGCTAACTTTTTTATATTTTAATAGTACCGGCATTTTTGCATCTGGCGGTTGAACTGGAATATGCTAATAATGAGCCTGGACGCCTAGTACAGGCTGCGACTAATTTTTTTGCTTTCCCCTGCTTCATCATGCAGAATAACAGGCTGAACCGGATGGACAGATGTCTTTTTTCAGCCTTATAAACTATGTTACTATGTTACTAACAGGAAGCAATTGTGTTGTTAGTACATTATTACAAGATTTGGGGCCCCACTTTTGATTTTGCCTAGGGCCACATTTTGTCAAAGACGAGCCCTGTAAGCACCCCTATAACCATTAACATTGTCATACAGTGACGATATAGTGGTCACATACAAGATCTATGCAGAAGTTCTGCAGAGTATTATCACACTGCAGACAATACAAGAAAATATTGCACTGATCAGCTGTTGTCATAGGCAGAATACACAGCACTTATAGGGCGAGTCACTTCTCCTTGCAGTGTTGGACTCCAAGATGATTGATTATGGAGGTCCTTGCAACAACTATGAGAAGGTGGGTCTTAGGGAAAAGAGGATACTGGCTGGTGGCATCTGATCACTTTAATAAAGTGGTTAGTTTCTTAAATATGAACTAATTGAGGTGCTATATCTATATGTAGTGCAGTAAGTCTACTGCATTATGTGCCACTTGTGCAGGGAATGGGAGACTAGGGGCCCACATTCCTCAGTTCTAGCATGTCTCCTTGTGATTGTATTGCCTGTGAAATAACACTCTGAACAGCTATGCCTTCACATACTGACAGTGTCCAATCCTCACTGATAGTATTACATACCAAACAACTTCTTAAAAGAGGGAAGAGGGACAGTATGTGCGGTGCACAAATTTTTCTGCACTAGGCCACACCTCTAACTCCGCCTAAAACATAACTATACACCTAATCCCACCCAGTCCCCTAAACGCCCCCACATAGTAATTATTCCCCCTTTATGCCACCACACAGTAGTTATACCCACATTGTGTCCCTTCCCAGATTGTGCCCAGGTATGTGTCTCCTTCACAGTAGTTATGCCCATATATGTGCCCCCTCACAGTAGAAATGCCCATATATGTGCCCCCTCACAGTAGCTATGCCTAAATATGTGCCCCCTCACAGAAGCAATGCCCAGATATATGCCCCCTCACATTAGTTATGTCCAGATATGCGTGTGTCCCCTCACAGTACTTATGCCAGATATGTGCATGCCCCCTCACAGTACTTATGCCAGATATATGCGTGCTCCCTCAAAGTAGTTTTGTCCTGATATGCGCCCCCTCACAGTAGTTATGTCCAGATATGTGCCCCTCACAGTAGTTATTTCCAGTTATGTGCCCCCTCACATTAGTTATGTCCAGATATGTGCTCATCACAGTAGTTATGACCAGATACCTATATGTGCCCCTCATGGTAGTTATGTCCAGATATGTGCCCCCTCGCAGTAGTTACGTCCAGATATGTGCCACCTAAGTCTAGCCTACATGGACACTTTCTGTAGAGCTAATGATTGATTTTAACAAGTAACAGCCTCAGTTCACAACAGTGCATAAAATTTAGTGTTGTTTACTGTAGCTGTAGCTCAATGGTTAAAATCAGTTACCGTAGTTGCGTCACAAAAAGTCCCCATGTAGGCCAGGCCTTATTTATACTTCCAGCAGGAATAACAGAGAAACGCCACAACAGAGTAGAGGTGCTCCACAATTGTTATTTCATGGGTAGTACAAGGATTTATGAAAATGGACATGTCAGGAGAGAGGACAGGTAACATCACCCCTGTTTGTTGATGTTATGTTTTCTTTTCTTCTCCATGAAACACTATGACTCCTTAGAATTGCAGAATTTTCAGCCATGAAATGTTTAGCCCCTCACATCTGCCGCCTTCTCCAGCCTCTATAGTAACACACATAATTTCAGACCTCTGACCAGACACCTAAATTAACTGCAATACTCAGACCAGTTCACTAAATTCAGGCAATGTAATGTAATGTACTTTGATAACTCTGATCGTGGGTTTATAACTCAGATGACACAGCCAACAGAGACTGTAACATCAAAACGGTCATTTACAGACCATTTCCCCCTCTTGGCCTCTGTGCCACCAAGGATTGCCAATGTGTTGCCATAAGTCCGCAGACAGGACCTAATACGATGGCAGTAAATGGGTATTCCTATCTTGGACATTGGGAGCATACTGCTAGGATATGCCCCCAATGTCTGATCAATTTATTTTACTTATAGAAAAAAAAAATGTTTATCAGATATGTTCTCCAAAATTGAAGAAGTAATAGAAAAAAACTTAAACTTGATGGACCTGTGTCTTTTTCAACAATCGGTCATAAATATACGGTGCGCTCCTGTTTTTGATGCATTTAAATACGATTATTTGAAAGGATTTATGAATAAAAGAGGTGCAATTGGACAACCAAAAGTATACACTGCTGTTGACTCTTAAAGTACACTTAGTAATGTACACTGAACTGGAGAAAATTTACAACATGTTTTAGGAAAACAACATGGCGCAATTGGAGAACCTATGCAACCAAAAATAAGTGCTGTTGTTGATGTATTAAAATGTTTATTTGTACAATTATTAACTCTACAAAATTTGCAACAGGTTTTAGGAAAACAGCAAGGTACACCTGGATAACCACTGTGATCAAAATATACGCTACTGTTGTTGACGCACAAAAATACAATTATTTGTACACCTATTGACTAAAGAAAATTTGCAACGGGTTTTAGACAAATAAGGCACAACTCTATGATCACTGCAATCAAATCATATCCTTCTGTTGATCACACATTAAAATATGCTTATATATACCTATTAGGGTGGGTTCACATCACATTTTATGGCTCCATTTCACGTATATGTTAGAAAAAGGGTACAAAAACTCACTACACCACGTTCTTGTATCCTGCAGAGTGCGGTAAAAAAGGATACTTTTTTCAATGGAACTCTATGGAGAACGGATGGATTTGTATGGTATCAGTCTGAGGCACCTGTTTAGTATATACCTTTTTGTATACATTAAGCGGATGGGAAAAACATGATATGAACCCAGCCTTAAAGGGGTTCTCCAGTTCTGGATAGATCATCAGCCTCTGATCGCAGCGGTCCGACACCCGGGACCCCCGCCGATCAGCTGTTTGAGAAGGCAGCGGCGCTGCAGGAGTGCCACGGCCTTCTCTGAGTTTACCGCAGGCCAGTGACGTCACGACTGCTATCACTGGCCTGGGTGGGGCTAAACTCTGTTCACTTGAATGGAGCTTAGCCCCGCCCAGGCCAGTGATACTAGTCGTGACGTCACTGGCCTGCGGTAAACACAGAGAAGGCCGCGGCACTCCTGCAGCGCCGCTGCCTTCTCAAACAGCTGATCGGCGGGGGTCCCGGGTGTCGGACCGCTGCCGATCAGAGGCTGATGATCTATCCAGAGGATAGATCATCAGTTTTACAGAACTGCAGAACCCCTTTAACTGTAGAAAATTTGCAATTTGTCATAGGAAAAAACACAAGGTGCAATTAGACAACCTGTGATCAAAAATATAATGCTGCTGGTTTTGATGCACCAAAATATGCTTATTTGTACACTTTTTACATGTAGAAAATTTTCAAAAAGATTCATAAAACAAGGCGCAATTGGACAACTTTTGTGAATAAAAATATAACATGTTGTTGTTGATGCACCTAACTACACTTGGTTGTTATTAACCCTTACACTCCCAGCGCCGTACATGTACGGCGCTGGGGCGATGCGGGCACATGGCGCCCGCTCGCGGGTGCGGCGGGCATCATGGCCGGCAAGTCTCTGCTGTTTCTAACAGCAGAGACTTGCCGCTACTTACCCGATCGGCGGCGTCTTCCTGGGCGATTAGATGCCGTGATCACACGTGATCACGGCATCTAGTTGCGTCTAAACCCGGAAGCGTTCGCTTCCGGGTGGTGTACAGACACCCCGTGTGGCCAATCGGGGTGTCTGTACACTGTATGAAAACTGTAATCCTCGCTGGTGAGGATTACAGTTTTCAAAGTGCAATTCTTATTCTGGCCACTAGATGGCAGGCCAGGATAAGAAATGAGCAATTCATCGATTTCTGATTCTATAAAATCCATAATTGCTCATAAAGAAAAAAAAAAAGCCACAATATATAAGCCCATATATGAGCTTTCAAATAGTAAAACAAAAATTAAAAAAAAATGTTAAAAAATATATAAAAAATAAAAAAGATATAAAAGTTCAAATCACCCCCCTTTCCGTATAAGTAAAAAATAAATACCTAAATAACACTAAATATAGACATCTTGGGAATCACCGTGACCGAAAACGCCTGTACTTTTAAAATATAAAAAAAAAAAATCCAATACGGCGAATTGTGTGGCGGAAAAAAGCGTCCAAATGGCGATTTGCCGTTTTTTGTCGCTTTTTTTTTAAAAAAAAATTAAATAAAAAGTGATCAAAAAGTCATACACACCCCAAAATGGTATCAATAAAATATTCAGATTGTCCCGCAAAAAATGAGCCCCCATACAGCTCTGTACACATAAATACCAAAAAGTTATAGGGGTCAAGATATGACAAGGAAAAAAAAAAAAAAAAAAGGGCAACTTTCTAATTATTTTTTCACTATCAAAACGCAGGAAAAACTATACATATTAGGTATTGCCAGATTCGTACTGACCAGTAGAATGAAAGTAATGGGTCAGTTTTAATGCACATCGAACGCTGTAAATAAGAAACCCGTAGAACTGTAGCGGAATAGCGTTTTTTTGCAATTTCACCTGATTTGGAATTTTTTTCCCGCTTCCCACTACACCATATGCAATATTAAATGGTGGCGTTAGAAAGTACAACTTGTCCCGCAAAAAACAAGCCCTCACACAGCTATGTGAACAGAAAAATAAAAGAGTTATGGCTGTTTGAAGGCAGGGAGTGCAAAACGAAAATGCATGACCGAAAAAACCTCAGGGAGTGAAAGGGTTAACTGTAGAAAATTTGCAACAGGTTATAGAGAAAAACAAGACTCAATTGGGTTTTTGAGGAACTGAAATATGCTTATTTGTACACTTATTAATTAAGAATAGGCCATCAGTTACAAGAAGTCAGATGACCCCTTTAGCTCTTTGTACTGCATCAATATGCCAGTTTAATTTAATGCATTGCATTATCTCAATATACTGTGCAGTTTTAGTTAATGCATTGTATTACATCAATATGTCCGGCTCACAATTTGCGTACACTTTGCTAAATCAATTCATACACATTTATTATAAAAAAAAAAACATAAAAAGCAATGTGTTTTTAATGTCTATATATGGGGATATTGTTTTTCTGGTTTGTTATAATAAATGTGTATGAATTGATTTAGCAAAATGTACGCCATTTTTTTTCTTGTTTTATATATTTTAAAATCAATTGGTAGTTGGTGGGCTGTGCTCCAGTCCATAAGCTGGTAATCATCTTAGATATATTGTCTATTCTATTTCATCAATTTACTGTTCAGTTTTAGTTAACACATTGTACTTCATTAATATACCAGTTTCATAGAACACATTGTATTACATCAACATACCGTGCATTGTTACTTAGTTAGTTTCATTCAACACATGTACGGTATATTGTCAATATACCGAGCGGTTTTAGTTAACGCCTTGTACTGCAATAATATTCAATTTCTTTTCAATGCATTATATTATGTCAGCATTACATATTGAGCAGTTTTAGTTGTAGCATTGTATTGAATGAATATACTATGCAGTTTTAGTTAACACATTGTATTATGTCAGTATACAGTGCAGTTTTAGTTAATGCATTGTATTGCCTCAATATACCATGCAGTTTTAGTTAATGCATTGTATTGCCTCAATATACTATACAGTTTTATTCAAAGCATTGCATTACATCAATGTACCGTGCTGTTTTATCTAATGTGTTGTATTGCTTCTATATACTATTGCAGTTTTACTGTAGCTAATGCATTGTACTGCGTTAATATATCAGTTTTACTCAACTCATTGCATTCCGTCAGTGTACTGTGCACTTTTAGTTAATCCATTGTATTGCCTCAATATACTATAAAGTTTTATTCAAAGCATTGTATTACATCAGTGTACTGTGCTGTTTTATCTAATGCATTGTATTGCTTCTATATACTATGCAGTTTTACTGTAGCTAACGCATTGTACTGCATTGATATACCAGTTTCATTCAACTCTTTGCATTACGTCAATATAATGTGTACTTTTAGTTAATACATTGTATTGTATCGATATACAGTGCATTTTTAATGAATGCATTGTACTGCATCAATATACCGGTTTCATTCAATAAATTATATTAATATACCATGCAGTTTTGGTTAATGAGGATGAGCTGAGGATAGGTCATCAATATAAAAAAGCAGACAACCCCTTTAACTGTATACTTATTAATTGGAGAAAATTTAGAACAAAAGGCGCAAAATTTATGCTGCTTTAGTTGATACACTAAAATGCACTTAACTGTCACGGGGAAGACAAGGGAATGTGCGCCCTGTACTGAATACCCCCCGTTCTCTCCCTGCCTGCTTGCCTCAGTCGGCCCTAGGCGGCCACGGACAACCACGGTGACAGTCCCTGCTCTGTATAAGTGCGCAGGGAGGGACAGGGAACAATTGGAGAGACAAACACAGACGAAACAAACACAATATAAGAATAGTCAGCAAGCCGGGTCATACACAGGAGATAACGTCAATACCGGGGGTGAAGCAAAGAGAGGTCGAAGTCCAAGTCCAAAGGTCAGGGTCAAACAGCAAATCAAACACAAGGTCGCTCAAGCTCTGATCAAAGTTGTAACGCTAATCACAGGCGATTAGGGAGGACAACTAGTGGCTTTAAATAGCCCTCCACTGGGTCATGTGACGGGGCCAGCGTCACATGACCTCATTTGAATACTGAGCGCTGGCCAAACGTGACCAGCGCTCAAATATGCACCAAATTTGGTCATGCGGCGTGGCCAGCGCCACATGACCCAAAACCAGTTATAAAAGTATATAATAAATGTTCTGAGCGCTGGTTGTCCAGACCAGCACTCAGATGTCCCCGCCTGCTCGTTTACTAGGGGGGCGGGGAGGACGCCGGACGCGCTGTATCAGTGCGCGCGCCGGGCCCTCTCCCGTGAGTGTCGTCATGGAGACGAGGACGCTTCCTGCGTCCTCGCTCCAGCGCACTCCTGGGAGACCGCCGGAGCGGCAGAGGGGAAGCGCGCCGCCGGCTCCCCGTTACATTAACTGTACGCTTATTAACGGTAGATACTTTTTTCCCCACTGTATTTAGTCAGCCACCAATTGTGCAAGTTCTCTCAATTAAAAATATGAGAGAGGACTGTAATTGACATCATAGGTAGACCTCAACTATGAGAGACAAATTGAGAAAACAAATCCAGAAAATCACATCTGATTTTTAAAGAATTTATTTGCAAATTATGGTGGAAAATAAGTATTTGGTCAATAACAAAAGTTCATCTCAATACTTTGTTATATATCCTTTGTTGGCAATGACAGAGGTCAAATGTTTTCTGTAAGTCTTCACAAGGTTGGCACACACTTTTGCTGGTATGTTGGCCTATTCCTCCATGCAGATCTCCTCTAGAGCAGTGATGTTTTGGGGCTGTCGCTGGGCAACATAGACTTTCAACTCCCTCCAAAGGTTTTTTATGGGGTTGAGATCTGGAGACTGGCTAGGCCACTCCAAGACCTTGAAATGCTTCTTATGAAGCCACTCCTTCGTTGCCCTGGTGGTGTGCTTGGGATCATTGTCATGCTGAAAGACCCAGTCACGTTTCATCTTCAATGCCCTTGCTGATGGAAGGAAGTTTGCACTAAAAATCTCACGATACATGGCCTCATTCATTCTTTCATGTACATGGATCAGTCATCCTGGTCCCTTTGCAGAGAAACAGCCCCAAAACATGATGTTACCACCCCCATGCTTCACAGTAGGTATGGTGTTCTTTGGATGCAACTCAGCATTCACTCTCCTCCAAACACGAGTTGTGTTTCTACCAAACAGTTCTACTTTGGTTTCATCTGACATTCTCCCAATACTCTTCTGGAACATCCAAATGCTCTCTAGCAAACTTCAGACAGGCCCGGATATGTACTGGCTTAAGCAGGGAGACACATCTGGCACTGCAGGATCTGAGTCCATGGCAGCATAGTGTGTTACTGACGGTAGCCTTTGTTACATTGGTCCCAGCTTTCTGCAGGTCATTCACTAGGTCCCCCCATGTGGTTCTGGGATGTTTGCTCACAGTTCTTGTGATCATTTTGACCCCATGGGATGAGATCTTTCGTGGTCTTATATGTCTTCCATTTTCTAATTATTGCTCCCACAGTTGATTTCTTCACACCAAGCTGCTTGCCTATTGCAGATTCAGTCTTCCCAGCCTGGTGCAGGTCTACAATTTTGTTTCTGGTTGTCCTTCGACAGCTCTTCGGTCTTCACCATAGTGGAGTTTGGAGGGTGACTGTTTGAGATTGTGGACAGGTGTCTTTTATACTGATAACAAGTTCAAACAGGTGCCATTACCACAGGTAATGAGTGGAGGACAGAGGAGCCTCTTAAAGAAGAAGTTACAGGTCTGTGAGAGCCAGAAATCTTGCTTGTTTGTAGGTGACCAAATACTTATTTTCCACCATAATTTTCCACCATAATTTGCAAATAAATTCTAAAAATAAGACTGTGATCAGAATGTGATTTTCTGGATTTGTTTTCTCATTTTGTCTCTCATAGTTGAGGTCTACCTATGATGTCAATTACAGGCCTCTCTCATCTTTTTAAGTGGGAGAACTTGCACAATTGGTTGCTGACTAAATACTTTTTATAGACATACAGCAGCGGACAGGAAGAGAGAAGGGAGATGGCACGCGCGCATAGCACGCGCCGTCTCCCGGTACAGCTGATCGGCGGGGGTGCCGGATGTCGGACCCTCACCAATCTGATATTGATGACCTATCCTGAGGATAGGTCATCAATATTAAAAAGCCCGGACAGCCCCTTTAAATCTACTTAAATAAATGCCCTAAACTATATCCCCGCAAAACCTTAAAATGGCTTGTGGATCTAATTGCCATGTCTGTGACTGACACGTTTTATTACATCAGTGGCTGATCTGAGAATGGCCCCTTTGCTTGGGACTTGGTTTAGCAGCTCCTTCTAATGTGTTAATTATCTCTGCTATAAATGCTGTGCTGTTGGTCTCACTGCCTGAGAAATAGCTTGTTACATCCAGAAAAGGTGCTATAATCAGCTTGTAAGCCCGTGTACATCCGCTTGATTCCTGGATTTTGACCCTCTGCTACCTGACATAATGCATGCCTTATCAACATACTGACCCTGAGTTGATTGCCCTGACCTTCGGACTTGTGTCATGGATTTGCACAAACTTTGGCTACTTTCACACTAGCGTTTTAAAATTCCGGTATTGAGTTCCGTCATAGGGGCTCAATACCGGAATAAAACGCTTCAGTTTTGTCCCCATTCATTGTCAATGGGGACAAAACTGAACTGAAGACAACGGAATGCTCCTGAAAGCATTCCGTTCCGTCTTCAGACCGGAGAACAAACCGCAGCATGCTGCGGTTTGCTCTCCGGTCCAGGCATCCGCACCAAGACGGATCCGGAATGACCCCCAATGCAAGTCAATGGGGGTGGATCCGTCTGGTGTGACCATAATGGTAACCGGATCCGCGCTCCATTGACTTTCAATGGAGTCCATTACGGATCCGGGTACACATAGACACATACCAGACATAAACATACACACACATAAAGACATACAAACACACATACATACTTACATGCTCCCCGGCAGGTCTTCGGAGCGTCAGGACGGCTCACACAGGTCACGATTCCCCACAGCGCCCTCTGCTGGGCGACTGGTGGAATCGTCAGATGACGATTCCACCAGGCGCCCAGCAGAGGGCGCTGTGGGGAATCGTGACCTGTGTGAGCCGTCCTGACGCTCCGAAGACCTGCCGGGGAGCATGTAAGTATGTATGTGTGTTTGTATGTCTATATGTGTGTGTATGTTTATGTGTATGTATATGTATGTACTGTGTGACATGTGTGGGGCCGGAGCGCGGTTCCGGCTCCACACATGTCACTGCGGCAGGCCTGATCCGGCAGCACCCTTCACCTGCCGGATCAGGCCTGCCGCCAGTGTGAAAGTAGCCTTTGCCTGCCCTGACCTTGGCCTGTTAGTAAGTACGTGTTTCTCCTGTTCCTTTAGTGCCACACACTGGTTTAATTAACCTCTATAAGTTTCTTTAGATCACCTATAATCTACAGGGTGGGCCATTTATATGGATACACCTAAATAAAATGGGAATGGTTGGTGATATTAACTTCCTGTTTGTGGCACATTAGTATATGGGAGGGGAAAACTTTTCAAGATGGGTGGTGACCATGGTGGCCATTTTGAAGTCAGCCATTTTGGATCCAACTTTAGTTTTTTCAATGGGAAGAGTGTCATGTAACACATCAAACTTATTGAGAATTTCACAAGAAAAACAATGGTGTGCTTGGTTTTAACGTTACTTTATTCTTTCATGAGTTATTTACAAGATTCTCTTTGTTTACAGCAGAGGTTAACACGTGAGGAGTGGATATAAATTGTGTTGATGTCTGGTGAACGCAGTACCCGGGTCATTGCAGCAGATTTCAATGCAAGACACCCTATGAGACCACCCATCTCCCATACTACAGTTAGCAAACTGCTTGACAAGTTTCGTGAAACTGGTTCAGTGTTGGATTTGCCAAAAGTAGGTTTAGCCCAAAGTAAAACTGGTTAGTTGACATAGTGGTTCCACACCCACTGATATTTACAGGGAGCTAAAATAGTGCCTGATAGACCAGCAAATATCCTTCCTCCTCACTGGCTGCCAAGAGGACATCAAGGCATTTCGGGTAAGCCCGCCAGCCAGGGCCCCACTCAAGGTCATGTGAGATTCAGTCTTTATCTTTCCTGCTCCGTTTTCCCCACAAGTGTACTGAATTTGAAATATAAAACAGTGGGGAACAAATCAAATTGCCAAGTCTATTCTCTCATCTCTAATAAGAAAGCAGGTGAGAGGAGAAGCCATTGTATGTCTTGTGTGGCAGAAGGTGGCAAAGAATAGTGAAGATAAACATAAATCAATCATGATGCATTCCTGTTCACTGGGCACTAACTATTGTTTTTGCACAGTCAAAATTACTTTGGCAATGACCTTTAACAAAATGCTTCACCTCTTAAAGAATCTTTAAAATTACATACTGCATTTGCTTAGGGCACAGGTGTGTAACCTGTCTCACTTCAAGCGCAGGTGTTTAGGCAACAGCAACTTTTTATTTTATAATTCTTTGTGACAGAGAAGAGACACAACAAGGATTATTCTACACAGACTCTTGGCCAACGCAGTAGAAATGGTGTGGTATTGCCATCCTCTTCCACATAGACTATGGTATCCAGTTATGATGGTTCTTGCCAGCATGGACTTAGGTATGGCTCTATCTGTCTATCTATCTATCTATCTATCTATCTATCTATCTATCTATCTATCTAAATATATTAATGTTGATCAGGAACCTCCAGCACTCCATACTGTGGTATAAAAGCTCGAACCTTTATTTCATGATATCAACATGGATACAGTCTTCAATACATTTTCTGATGCTTTTTGATCAAATGTCTTAGTCATAGAATGCTTGCTATGACTAAGATCTGCTTGATCGAAATGCGTCAGCCAATTTTTTGAAGACTGTAAGCATGTTGATATCATGAAATAAAGGTTCAAGCTTTTGTACCACAGTATGGAGTGCTGGATGTTCCTAATTGTCTGCTTCTGAGGTTTCCAACCTGTTTCCTTGTACCCAGTAGACGGCTATTTAAGAACTGGGTGAGCTGACCGTATGTGTTGTATCTATAATGTATTCATTTCTTTTTCAGTATATGTATAGTAGAAGTACAATCACCGTTTTCAATCATTATATGTATATATTGTAAGGACACGACTGTTTGTTCTTATTGCTGTAGAAGATAGGAGAGTATCTTGTACTATATGTGTAGTCATATCCTGAAACATGTATAGGGTGCTTCTAGGATATTGTAATAAATATGCATTCTAAGTTACTTGGGTTTTTACTGGTATAATGGTGGCTATTTTGAAAAACATTATATACAAGCTAGAGATGAGCAAATTCCTTGAATTTCATTTTGTGTCCGATTAGCCAAATCTTTTGAAAAAATTTGATTCAAATCTATTATATCTGAGTTAAACGTGCTCCAATTGGTCTGAAAATTGGTATATGACACTCTGAGGTCTCCTAGAACTTAGATGTTTGTTTTGTCTGTCTCTCTTTTTTAATTAATTTTATTTTTTATCCTACCTCCACCACTTTAAAGGGTTTCTGTCACCAGTTTTTTCGGTATGAATCAGGCTGACATTAGAGATGTGCTAATGTCACCTGATTCCAAATATATATCTGTTTTATTTACTGGTGCCCCCATTTTTATATAAAATAAACTTTTATTTTATGCTAATAAGGCCTCTAGGTGCAAGGGGCGTTACCTCTGCTCCTAGATGTTCTGTTGATTGACAGGCCCAGGCAGAGAAGAAACACTCCATTCACCATAGTTTGCAAGGACCTTCAATGATGTCATGACCATGTGATCAGTCACATGGTTAGGATCACACAAACAGCCTGTCTCCTCCTAAACCATGTGACTGAGCACGGACTTTCAACTCCCTCCAAAGGTTTTCTATGGGGTTGAGATCTGGAGACTGGCTAGGCCACTCCAGGACCTTGAAATGCTTCTTATGAAGCCACTCCTTCGTTGCCCAGGCGGTGTGCTTGGGATCATTGTCATGCTGAAAGACCCAGCCACGTTTCATCTTTAATGCCCTTGCTGATGGAAGGCGGTTTGCACTCAAAATCTCACGATACATGGCCCCATTCATTCTTTCATGTAAACGGATCAGTAGTCCTGGTCCCTTTGCAGAGAAACAGCCCTAAAGCATGATGTTGCCACCCCCATGCTTCACAGTAGGTATGGTGTTCTTTGGATGCAACTCAGCATTCACTCTCCTCCAAACACAACTAGTTCTACAGTTATACTTTGGTTTCATCTGACCATATGACATTCTCCCAATACTCTTCTGGAACATCCAAATGCTCTCTAGCAAGCTTCAGACGGGCCCGGATATGTACTGGCTTAAGCAGGGAGACAAGTCTGGCACTGCAGGATCTGAGTCCCTGGCGGCATAGTGTGTTACTCACGGTAGCCTTTGTTACGTTGGTCCCAGCTTTCTGCAGGTCATTCACTAGGTCCCCCCATGTAGTTCTGGGATTTTTGCTCACAGTTCTTGTGATCATTTTGACCCCACGGGGTGAGATCTTTCGTGGAGCCCCTGATCGAGGGAGATTATCAGTGGTCTTATATGTCTTCCATTTTCTAATTATTGCTCCCACAGTTGATTTCTTCACACCAAGCTGCTTGCCTATTGCAGATTCAGTCTTCCCAGCCTGGTGCAGGTCTACAATTTTGTTTCTGGTGTCCTTCGACAGCTCTTTGGTCTTCACCATAGTGGAGTTTGGAGTGTGACTGTTTGAGGTTGTGGACAGGTGTCTTTTATACTAATAACAAGTTCAAACAGGTGCAGGTGCCATTACCACAGGTAATGAGTCTAGGACCAAGGAGCCTCTTAAAGAAGAAGTTACAGGTCTGTCAGAGCCAGAAATGTTGCTTGTTTGTAGGTGACCAAATACTTATTTTCCACCAAAATGTGCAAATAAATTCTTTAAAAATCAGACAATGTGATTTTCTGGATTTGTTTTCTCATTTTGTATCTCATAGTTGAGGTCTACCTATGATGTCAATTACAGGCCTCTCTCATCTTTTTAAGTGGGAGAACTTGCACAATTGGTGGCTGACTAAATACTTTTTTCCCCACTGTATCCTGCTCAAACAAACTCACTGAAAAAAAAAGTGGTCTCAAATGGCAGAACATGCTCAAAACCCCAATGCTGTAGCGCATATAACTGGGGGAGCAAATCCCGCACATGTGGCCAGCTGCCGAACGTAATCCCCAGCAAAAAATGCATACAATGGAGGATGCCTGCAGCGTACCACATGTGCCACAGTGGTCTCAAATGGCAGAACATGCTCAAAAACCCCAATGCTGTAGCACATATATAACTGGGGGAGCAAATCCCGCACATGTGGCCCGCTGCCGAACGTAATCCCCAGCAAAAAATGCATACAATGGAGGATGCCTGCAGCGGACCACATGTACCACAAAAACATCCTACACAGGGTAGACAAATGTGCGGATGTGACAATCTACATAGAAAAACAATTCACGGAAAATGGTGCACTACAGCGGAAAATGCAGTTGACAATATATGGCTAAACCCTCACTCTGATGTTAAAATGAGACTTTCGCCAGTATATCCTTATATCAAAGACATACCGGAGCCCGAGCACCGCGTCAAGGTATCTCAGTTGGCACGGGACCTAACGCTATCCCTACTATGGTATAGGTAATGACAGATAGGTGCATGAGGTCCGAGACACAGCGACCAGCTCCCAGTTACCTCCAGCGTGAAATCACACATACGGTGGGAGGTGGGGCGGAGGCTGTATTTCCCACATTGCCCTGACGTCATGTGACCCAGGCTGCACAGGTGCACCTGAATGTTACCCATTAGTATAATCAAGGCACATTCAACCTGGAGTTGCCACGCCTCCAGGAATAAACGTACAAACAAACTCACGGAAAAAAAAAAAGTGGTCTCAAATGGCAGAACATGCTCAAAACCCCAATGCTGTAGCGCATATAACTGGGGGAGCAAATCCCGCACATGTGGCCCGCTGCCGAACGTAATCCCCAGCAAAAAATGCATACAATGGAGGATGCCTGCAGCGGACCACATGTACCACAGTGGTCTCAAATGGCAGAACATGCTCAAAAACCCCAATGCTGTAGCGCATATATAACTGGGGGAGCAAATCCCGCACATGTGGCCCGCTGCTGAACGTAATCCCCAGCAAAAAATGCATACAATGGAGGATGCCTGCAGCGGACCACATGTACCACAAAAACATCCTACACAGGGTAGACAAATGTGCGGATGTGACAATCTACATAGAAAACAATTCACGGAAAATGGTGCACTACAGCGGAAAATGCAGTTGACAATATATGGCTAAACCCTCACTCTGATGTTAAAATGAGACTTTCGCCAGTATATCCTTATATCAAAGACATACCGGAGCCCGAGCACCGCGTCAAGGTATCTCAGTTGGCACGGGACCTAACGCTATCCCTACTATGGTATAGGTAATGAAAGATAGGTGCATGAGGTCCGAGACACAGCGACCAGCTCCCAGTTACCTCCAGCGTGAAATCACACATACGGTGGGAGGGGGATCGGAGGCTGTATTTCCCACATTGCCCTGACGTCATGTGACCCAGGCTGCACAGGTGCACCTGAATGTTACCCATTAGTATAATCAAGGCACATTCAACCTGGAGTTGCCACGCCTCCAGGAATAAACGTACAAATAAACTCACGGAAAAAAAAAAGTTACTGCTGTTATATCACTTTCCCCAAATACCACCATTTATCAAAACTGCCTTATTGCAAAGTTATTAGCCTACAATTGCGCCCTGTGGCAAATAACCACTCCTCTATGTGCAGTGTCAGTTACAGTGACAGTCGTGGATGGATAGATGAAAGACAGGCAGATAGATAATAGAACGATAGATAAAAACATATGATAATTTTGATAGAATAAATAATGGACAATTTGTGTCTGTTATAAATCCAGTTACACAGAAAATGTTGAATATGTGGGGGTAAAATATGAACAGGTTAGGACCCATTCACATGACTGCATGGTCCCCGTGCCCGTAATAGATAGGACACATGGCCGTGTGAAAGGGCCTTAAGTGTCATGTTTCCTGCTGATACTATGAACCTAAGAGGCCAGAAAAGCTCAGGGGTCTGAGGAAGCCAGACGTGCTGGAGATACACGTGGGGTGTTTTGCTTCATCCAGGTTGTCACATTAATCCGGACCCCTCACCTGCGTGATATCTTTTTTTCTGTGTGGGATTAGGTATCATTTATTGTTTGATGCTGCATGACCATTTTTCATACTTATTATGGTTTTATATTGAGGCTATATTGTTCCGGACTTTACATGTTGGTGTCTTATTGCTGACTCTGGTGGCTCCTGTGTCAGTGATCATTACACTATATGGGCACTTGGTATAATGTATACAATTTTTAATATTTGAGTGTTATTGTTTGTCTAATAAAAACTATTTTAATTTTTTAATTTTGGATGTCCATTGTGATTGGCTCTCTTTGGCCTTTCTGGCCTCTTAGGTTCATAGTGTCTGTGTTTTGAGCCATTTTGCACTCCTATCTACATTTAGTGTGCCCCCCATCTCTCTGAGATTAGACAATTATGTTTCCTGCTGATGTCAGGGCACATCCTACTGCCTAAGGCCTGATGGGACAGCAGTCATATGACAAAATAGGAAGTAGGATTCAAGCATGGGGGATAAGCGAAAACAGAAAATGAGGTAATTTAGAAAATAATATTAAAAAATTATTCTAATTAGAAATGGGAGCTAGAGTACTTGATGACAATAAATTTTTACATGAAAAGTAGTTTATGGCACAACCCCTTTAAATGTTAAAGGCCGTTATTTTGCTGCTGCTGTTCCAAACCTAGACAGTGTAAGATTCCTACGGGCCGTCAGTTTTGGTTGAGAAAAATGGAAAAATGAGTACATTTCCCAGAATTAAATCCAAAGTCTGTACAAGTAAATGAAATTTTTGGCACTGGACTCATGGTCATTGGATGTTTTGATCATGCTGAACTTTATTAGGTAACTTGTTGACTTGTGATTTTTCCTGGTATCTAGATGAGTCAAATCCATTTTTATCCCATTTAATACATCTTTAGAATAAAAAAACTATGATCCCTTCTCTACTTGTTACAGTTCTAGAAATAGCAGTTATCACTAGAAAAGAATGAATGATATATTTCTGGCCAATGGACCAAATTTTGTCAGTCTAAAGTAACATTTTCTGACGCTGATAGGTGCTATTTTATGTGGATGGTTCTGCAGAGGGATTGAAACATTGCCGTTCATTTGGTGAATGAGTCACTTTTTTGAGATTTTTGGAATGCTGCTTCTTAGTTAGGATACGTTGGACTGAGGTTTTTAAAGCCCAGCCTTCTGAGGCTTGCACTCTATTTGAAGCATGACCTTCTCAAATGTAATATTGCATATTAGAAGCATAGGAGAAGGATAACCATGATCGCCACATGATTTGGAAAATAGAGACGTAATCAGTCAGTCCCTATATCCTCAAATATGTCAAAAATCATTTTGTTTATTCTTGCAATGGCCATTGAGATGGATTTCTGGTGAATGCTATTTTGAGGCTGTTTTATTTTCATGAATAGAAGAAAAACATGAAACAAAATATACATTTATAGACAGTATCTGGACATAAATCTAATAGATTTGGGTGAATAGGCAGTGTTCTGATTCACATGTGCTTATTGATCTGGGACCATATAGTTTATAGCAGTGGCTGGTTACTGCTCCCAGATAGAATCTTGTAGAGGCATTAACAGGATTAAGTTAACCCCTTCCTCCCTAAGGATCTGTAGCTGTACATCATAATTGACTATGCCCCCTACAGTACTTCCTTCAAAGGGAGTCTTTCACCTGTTTTTAACCTATATAACTAAGAGCACTGCCCCACAGAAGATTGCATACACATCCCAGACATACCTGTGTGCACTTTGTGTCTGTATTACATGTCTAGGAAAAGCACTTTTATTCTGCAGGAAAACAGCTCCTAAGTGCTCAGCTATGTTGCTGCTGCAAACCAGACTGAGTAGGGGAGGGCTGCTTTAGCTGCTTGTATCTTGGTATTGATAGCAGATAGAAAAATGTTCTGTCCAGTTCTGACCTTATTTGAAGGCTGGCATTCCAAGCGTTCAAATGATACCAAAATCACACCATTATATCCAGTCTATCAGAAGATATAGCTGTTAGAAATTGAGTCGGGAGAAAAAGCTGTTTTTAGTTTCACTTTCAGCTGGACACTTGGGAGCTGTTTTCCTGCAGAATAAAAGTGCTTTTTCCTGGACATGGAATAAAGACACAAAGTGCACACAATTATGTCTGGGATGTGTCTGCAATCTTCTGTGGGGCAGCGCTGTTAGTTATATAGGTGAAAAACAGGTGAAAGACTCCCTTTAAAGGGTATCTGTTCCCAGGAAACTGTGAACCCCGGCACAATGCCTTGCAGGACTAGCTCAGCTGAATGTAATAATAGCCCTCGCTTAAGTCCCCTTTACACTGCCTGAACATCAGGCAGATTATTGCGAAATGCTTGTTCATCAGGTAATATTATCATTCATGCTGTCACCTAAATCATTGTTTGCCGGAGGCAGGTTGTGCTGTCTAATGACGGTCTGTTGCCGGCAAACAATGATTCTGTATGGGGACGCGTGATGTCTTTAGTGATCCCTCCTCCCTATACCGTGGAGGAGATTGTTGCATGTAAATGGGGCCTTCAGCAATATGCAGTCTCATTCTGGAGAAAAAGTACTCTTAATCCATATGGTAATGAGCAGTTAAAGCGGTTATCCCATGATTATTGTAAAAGATGAAACTCTGTTATCATATAATACATGACAGACTAGCGAACTTAGAACAGGCCCTGTACCTCACACAAATCCAGAGATCTCCCCTTTCATTGCTCCAACTGCTCTGCTAGATTTTTTCAAGCTGGCGGCTTAGGAGAAGTGCACTTTCTCAAGGAGTTTGTCCTTTCTACTGCAGCTGGTGCCATTTGAAGGGTAGAATAGAACATTTGCTTCCATCTCAGTGAGCTGGACATAGAAATTAGAAAAAGAGCAAACAACAGGTAGCTCTATACAGATAGATTTTAGTCAATACTTCACTGGCTATAAATTATATGTAATTAGAAAAGTATTTAATTCCAGGTCCTGGTTGAAAAATGTACAATATTTTTTGTGGGACAACCCCTTTAACTTTAACACTAACAGCAAGCCTAAGCCACCCTGTGTCCCCTTCCTCCTCCTCCTCCTCCTCCTCCTTCCTCTGCCTGCCCCTACCTTTCCTTCTTGATTGACAGGGCCAGATTCTCTAGGACTCTCTCCTGGCCCTGTCAATCAAATTAGTGTTTCAAGGCATTGTGCCTAGTGTAACAGTGAATGTTCTGGTGGCAGATTCCTTTTACTGGCGAATGCACGGTGCTCTGCCATTAAAGAGATCAGGCTGGCACTGTGTCAGCCCAACTGCCCCGAGATTAAATGACTAGTTCCCTGCCAGAAAAAACTAAACATTGTACTTAAAAAGAACATAGTATTTAATAATGGGACTGAAACGCAGGAAGCCATGTTTATTCTCTGGCGTCATATAAACTATGTATGTTGAGCAAGGTATACATATATATCTGATATCAGTATACAGAGAATATTGAGAAGATTATACTTTGATATAACACATTTTGGTTGAAATAGTGAAGGGGTTGGGTGCTGTGGAGGTCACAGTTAAGGGGGCAGGTGCATTGTGGAGGTTATTGTAAGGGGTTGGGCTGCAATGGAGGTCACAGTTAAGGGGGCGGAGTGCTGTGAGGGATCACTGTTAAGGGAATGGGGCTCAGTGGAGGTCACTATTAAGGGAACAGGGCACTATGGGGGGGGGGTGCCACCATTAAGAGGGCTGCTGTAAAGGTCACTGTTAAGGGGGTAGGTGCTGTAAAAGTTACATTTTAAGGAGGCAGGACACTGTGGAGGTCACTATTAAGGGGCAGGGAGCTATGGGGGAGTCACTGTGAAGGTCATTGTTAAGTGAAAGGGCCACTGTGATGGTTATTGTGAAGGAGTGGGGTGCCGTGGAGGTCACAGTTAAAGGGGCAGGGCACTGTGGAGGTCACAGTTAAGGGGCAAGTCACTGAGGAGGTCACTGTTAAGGGCATGGGGCATTGTGGAGGTCATTGTTAAGGGGATGGGCTGCTGTGGAGGTCACTGTTAAGGGGCAGTTGGTGTGGAGATCACTTTAAAGGGGGCGGGGTGCTGTGGAGGTCACTTTTAAGGGGGTGTGGTGCTGTGGAGGTCACTGTTAAGGGGTACACTGTGGATATATTTTAACCAAACACACAAATATTAAATGAAATAGTCAAAAAATACTGGGTCATTGTGCTAGTTAAATTATAAAAAATGAAGCAAATTTTAAGTAATGTACAATTTAAAAGCCATGGTAAATCACATGATGCTGGTCCTCCCTGGGAGGGGTCAGAGCCAAGTCATGCAAATTACCCTGTCACATAATTAAAAAGCAGACGGAAAGCAGTTGAAAAAAATACACACATGAATACAATTGTATAAATGTAATAATAATATATACAGAAAATTGATATCAATAACTATGAATAAAGGTGTAGTGATAATTAATTCCATAAAGTTTTAATAAATAAATACCAGCAGGTACACTATCACTTAGACATCGAATATAAACAACAATATTTATTATCTGATTAAAACAAATACGGCCCTAAAATATCAATCCATAAATGTTTCATTTATAAAATCTCTCGTAGATAATGTACGTAGATGGCAAGATATAAACAATAGGAAAATATAAAAATATAAAAAATTTGATAAAAAGGAGAAAGATGTTATTTCAGAATATTTTGCAGCCAAAAATAGATTTGTTCTGTCCGTAGTTTACAATGAGGTGAACTAATTTAAGCCAAATATCTATTTGCTATAATGCACCATTACGGTATATTGCCACCAAAATATATATTTGTTCTGTCCGTAGCTGATATAAGTCAAAAACAGCAGCCAATATGTCATATTCATTTTTTTTATCTCATATTGCGACATATATTGTATACCCTTGTGGTATATCTCTTGTAGTAAATCTCACATGAGCGGAGGTAAGCACTCTTGTTGTTTGAAACACATGTTCCTAGATATGTGCCAGACTTTCTTTCTTTATATGCCTCGGACTTGGCTGCTTATAGTGAAAAGTACGTATCACTGTTACAGTTACTATTACTCCGACTCAATGTCTCCTACAGTATACAGCAGGGTTTTTCGCCAATTGCACTTGGCATATGCGGTGTGTATATCTATACCGCTTGCTTGATCTCTTCCTCAGCATCCTACGTTGCGCCTGCTTATATTCTTTACTGGCTTGGTGTGCTATCTTGATTCACCGTGTTATGCCAGCTTGGTGGACTGTAGTAAACTTACTTCGGCATGCTGCAGATGGATTTTTTCATATATTTATCAAAAAAACTTCAGTGTATCCTCATAGCTTTTACCAAACACATTTCGGAGTAACATACTCCTTCCTCAGTGGCCACTTCTTTCTATCACCACAAGAAGAGAAAGAGGACACATCTCCTCCATGGATTTCTCTAAAGTGTTTAGTTAAGTGCAGAGACATTAGTTACATTTTATTTTAACTTGTAGCTTAAATGTTTTCCTATTCTTTTCTGCAGGGGGCAAGATGTGCGTTCTGCATAATGTGTTTGCAAAGTGTACGTGTTTCTAGATAAACTAAATTTTGATCTGCAATTAATATAAGGCTGCTTTCACATCTACGTTTTTGCTGGATCCATCATGATAATACAACCGTCTGCATCCATTATAAACTGATTCGCTTGTATTATCTCTAAAATAGCCATGACGGATCTGTCTCTAAAACCAATGTAAGACGGATCTCAATAGCGTAAAGGGAAAGCGCAGATTTGAAAGTAGCCTAAGTAGTTATTTTGTAACAAAAACCTACAGTATATGAGGTAAATTCCTGACCTATTTGTATCAGGTTACCAAGCTTACATCTGGGGCTGCCACATCTATGGCACCCTAATGTAGATAGCCACATTTCATTTTGGCTGGACTTGGAAAGGAACAAGTTAATAGATAATGTAGTCGCTAGAGTGGGAGCTGTTCTGGCCACCACTCTGATGCCAGGGGTAACCAAATCACACATTACTTCATCTTGCATTAATACTGAAATATACTTGTATATAATACTACAGACATTAGTGAATTGGCTGCCATAATTAATGGTAATAAATGATAATATACTATGCTTGCTACCTTCCCTTTTAATATAAAATTTCACACCTAGTAAATCGTTAGATCAATAGCTAATACACTCTTTCAAGCTTTGTCTAACGCATCCTTGAATAAAATGTCAGCAGTAATCTGGTTTTTAAATAATCTCCAGAAAAGCGGCAATAGTAGACCAGTTTCTCTGCAGTCGTGCTGTTTCCCTATAGGGGATGCTATATATAACATGGCAGGGATGACAGGAAGAAGCTAGTAGTGTGGTATTACCAAAAGAAAAAAATTGCCCATAAATTGCAGATTCATATTGCTATTACTGACAAGGGAAGGCCATATGTTTTTTGGAGGGCAGATTTTGCTGGCATTGGTTTTTGGGCACTATGCCATATTTGAAGAGACTCCCAGAGCACTTTGACCCAACCAGCATTTCATAGAACTTTGAAACTTTGAAGTTGGCTGTGAAAATAAAAACTTACATTTTTTTTTACAAGAAAATGTCATTTTAGGCCTAAATTTTTCATTTTCATAAGGGGTAACAGGAGAAAATGCACCCCATATTTTGTTACACATTCTCTCCTGAATCCCGCAACACCCCCATATATGCTTGCATACTGCTGTATGGGCGCACCACAGGCCTCAGAAAGGAAGGAGCACCATATGGCTTTTGGAGGAAAGATTTCACTGCAATAATTTTCAGGCATCATGTCGCATTTGAAATCTCCAGAAAGTGACCCCATTTTGAAAACTACTCTTCCCATGGAATTTTTAAAGGGGTGTAATAAGCACTTTGGCCAAACTGGCTTTTCATATAATTTAGAAACACTTGGCCATGAAAATGAAGAAATGTTTTAGGCTCAGTTTTTCATTTTCACAGGGGATAACAAGAGAAAATGCACCACACATTTTGTTTTCTCCTGAATATGGTATCACTCCATATGTGGTCCTAAACTGCTGTATGGGAACATGACAGGGCTCAGAAGGGAAGAATCAGAAAATGGTTTTTGGAGTGCAGATTTCCCTTGAATAATTTTCAGGTGCCATGTCACATTTGATTCTGAGGTACCCATACAGTGGAAACCCCCCCAAAAAGACCAACAAGGAATTTTAGAGGGGTGCAGTGAGACATTGGCTCCAGGTGGCTCACGTTGCTCCAATAGCCTTTTTTTTTTCTTTAGGCCCAAGTGTTTCATTTTCACGAGGGGAACAGCAGAAAACCACCCCACAATTTGTTACTCATTTTCTCTGAAATAAATTCCCGTACTCCATATGCGTTTCTAAAGAGCTATATGGGCACACAACCGGGATTTCAAGCCTAGTTTGAGTATTTGATTAATACAGCACTGCCCAACAACTGCAGATGCTCTGAGGTTAAATGGGGAAAATATATGTCATAATTGCCGTTCATCGGTGAAGTTACATTGTACTACCATTTACGGGATGTATTAATAAGATAGATATGTATGTCCTATTAACAGTCTTGCGTTGATTTTACATTGTTTTACTTATTTTTGCGGGGTGTATTAATATAAAAAAAGGAAAAAAAAAATGTCATAAGTGCCGTTCAGCAGTGAAGTTACATTGTATTACAGCCATTTACGGGGTGTATTAATAGGAAAGATACTTATATCCCATTAGCTGTTCTACTTTCATTTGACATTGTTTAATTTTTTTCGTGGGTGTATTAATAGGGAAAAAAAAGGGAAAAATACAGTGCCTTGCGAAAGTATTCGGCCCCCTGGAACTTTTCAACCTTTTGCCATATTTCAGGCTTCAAACAAAAAGATATAACATTTTAAATTTTTGGTGAAGAATCAACAACAAGTGGGTCACAATTGTGAAGTGGAACGAAATTTATTGGATCATGTAAACTTTTTTTGTAATAATAAGTTGGGCGTGCAAAATTATTCAGCCCATTTACTTTCAGTTCAGAAAACTCACTCCAGAAGTTCATTGAGGATCTCTGAATGATCCAATGTTGTCCTAGATGACTGAAGATAAATAGAATCCACCTGTGTGTAATCAAGTATCAGTATAAATGCACCTGCTCTGTGATAGCCTCAGGGTTCTGTTTAACCCCTTCACCCCAGGCCTGTTTTCACCTTCCTGCCCAGGCCATTTTTTGCAAATCTGACATGTGTCACTTTATGTGGTAATAACTTTGGAACGCTTTTACTTATGCATGCCATTCTGAGATAGTTTTCTCGTCACATATTGTGCTTCACGACAGTAGTAAATTTTTGGCAAAATATTTCATTTTTATTTTTTAAAAAATACCAAATTTACCAAAAATTTGAAAAAATTTCCAAATTTCCAAATTTCAATTTCTCTACTTTCAAAATACATAGTAATACCTCCAAAAATAGTTATTATTTTACATTCCCCATATGTCTACTTTATGTTGGCATCATTTTATAAATGTCATTTTACTTTTTTAGGACGTTAGAGGGCTTAGAAGTTTAGAAGCCATTTTTCAAATTTTCACCAAATTTTCCAAAACCATTTTTAAGCACCAATTCAGATATAAAGTGATTTTGAGGGGCTTACATAATGAAACCCCCCATAAATGACCCCATTTTAGAAACTACACCCCTCAAATTATAAAAAATGAATGTTACAAACTTTGTTAACCCTTGAGGTGTTCCACAAGAATTAAAGGAAAAGGGAGGTGAAATTTCAAAATTTCACTTTTTTGGTAGATTATTTATGTTAATAATTTTTTTCTTGCAACACAGTAAGGGTTAACAGCAAACTAAACCTCAATATACATTGCTCTGATTCTGCAGTTTACAGAAATACCCCATATGTGGTGGTAAACGTCTCTATGTGTTTGTGGCAGTGGTCAGAAGGAAAGGAGCGCCATATGGATTTTGGAGGCAGATTTTGCTAGAATAGTTTTTAGGCACCATTTTGTAATTGAGTGACCCTGACGTACCCCTACAGTGGAAACCCTCAAAAAGTGACCCCATTTTGGAAACTACACCCTTCAACAAATATATTAAGGGGGGTACTGACCACTTTGACCCCCTAAGTATTTTACGGAATTTGGAAACACTTGGCTGTGAAAATGAAAAATTTTATTTCTTCCAATAAAATGTTGCTTTAGCCCCAAATTTTTTGTATTTTCATAAGGGGTAACAGGAGAAAAGCACCCCATAATTTGTTACCCATTTTCTCCTGAATACGGCAAGACGCCATATGTGGTGGTAAACTGATGTGGGGGCACATGGCAGGACTCAAAACAGAAGGAGCGCCATATGGATTTTACAACACTTTTACATTTTACTTATGTGGGGGCTCATTTTTTGCGGGATGAGCTGATGTCTTCATTGGTACCATTTTGGGGTACATAAGACTTTTTGATCGCTTGGTATTACACCTTTTGTGAGTCAAGGTGAAAAAAAATAGCTGTTTTGGCATGTTTTTTTTTTTAATTTTTTTTACAGCATTCACCAGAGAGGGCAAATCATGTGATATTTTTATAGAGCAGGTTGTTACGGACGCGGCGGTACCCAATATGTCTAACATTTTTATTTTTAGAAAGCTTTACACATTAGATGCATTTTTGAACAGAATAAAATCTTTATTTTGTGTTGCCATTTTCAGAGAGCCATATTTTTTTCAGTTTTCGGGCAATTGTCTCAGGTAGGGTATCATTTTTACAGGACAAGATGACGGTTTGATTGGTACCATTTTGGGTCAAATACGCCTTTTTGATCACCTGCTATTACACTTTTTGTGAGGCAAGAGGGAAAAAATGGCTATTTTGGCATAGTTTTTTTTAACA